>JAFEMH010003808.1:0-244230 GCA_022495995.1 Adenophora triphylla var. japonica
TAGAACTGGCACATCAAATCTCCCAAGAACCCCTTCGCCCTACGGCACTCCTAAATACATGAACCGACACTCAAAAAAATAAACAATGGCATAAGTTTTCACTATAGCGCGGCATCTAAACAAAGCCAAAAAATCAATCGCCCCAAAATCAATCACCACGCGAGAAAAATAAAAGGCATCATCTCAAAAGTTCCGGCCCATTCCCAATTCGCACCAAGATAAGAGAAAAAATAAAATCAACCCCAAAGTCCAAACAACTTCCCGAGTCAACACAAGATATCTAACCGTGAATCGTAACGAAACCACGACATGACTTCATATGGCTTGAACAAGGTTGCAACTCTGGAATTCCTTAATCGCTTCCCCCTTCCTTTAATTATCAAGTAAGCACTCATACAATTTTTGCTGCAATTTGTAATTCTTGATAGATCACTCATAATCGCTCTCAATTTCATCTTTCTATCAATTTTCCGATCAGAAATTAGGATTTCTCCGACAACGGGAGAGATAGAGAGAAGGAATGAGGAAGAGGATCGCCGGGGAAGACGGTGAGGAAATCGGCGTCCCATTCTTCGAAACCCTCGTCCGCCATTGTTGTTGCTGATTTCACGATTGAGAGAGAGAGTTGGCTGAGAAAGTCGCCATTTCTGCCTAGTGAGATGAGAGAAGCTCTGTTTGCGTTTAGTGAGAGAAAGTGAGAGACCCGTTATTTAAAAACACGTTTTTTGTTAAGTTAACAAAAAACGCGTTTTTTATAAGTTTTTGGCTTTTTTTCCTTCTCCTCCTGAAACACAAATAAAAAGTATCGTACATAATTTAATGTACAACACTATTATAAACAATTGTTGTATTTGATTTAAATGTACAAACCAACAACCATCTTCTCTTTAAAACTCAAACTCATCATCGTAACCAACACCCACCACCACCCTTTACCACTACCACTGCCAATCACCACAGGTAACCACCAATCTCTGTCGTCCAACACCAACAATCCAACACCACCATTCTGATGTCATTGCCGCTACCAAACATCCACACCAACGACCTACGCCACCACCATCACTACATAAACACATCTAGATATGTACACAAACACACCCAAATGTGCACGCGCGCACACACACACACTCACAAACATAATTCACAATTGGGTTTCAAAAAAACAAATAATGGGAGGAGAAACAGATCTGAGAAGTAAGGCGCGATGTGTTTGGAAGGGAGGATGATGGTCGAAATTGGAGGGAAGAGGAAGGTCGGATGGTGGGTAGGGGAGTCATCGTCGATTAGAGGTGATCGAGAGGGAGAGAGAGAGAGATAAAGAGAAATGTGTGTGTGCTATGTAAATAATATGAGAGAGAGAATAATCTGGGGAGGATGAGGGAGTGGTTGATTGATGGAAAGGGGACAGAGGGTTTACCGGTGGAGAGGAGATGGGGTTCACGTAGGTTGAGGAGAGAGAGTTTGTTTTGTGTGTGTGTGTGTGTGTTTAGGTCGTGTAGAATGAGGGATATTAAAATTTTCTATTTTTGCTATTAATTCTCATTCAATTTGTATTAAAACTACAAGAAAAGAGTTTTTGTTCATAAACATCCTCCGATAAATGACACGTGACTTGCACGTAATCATTTAATGGAGTTTCTAACAAAACTCGTTTAAAACCCTTACATGACAAAAATGACAAGTGTGGGCCTAAATTGATAATAGTAAAAGAATATGACCAACATTTTGAACACTTCTTAAGCTTAGGGGCCAAAAATGCAATTCGCGGGAGGAAGGAGAAGGGTACATAAAAATACAATGAGAATTGTTATTTATCCCCGCAACATTATTGAATACCCCGTAATACTAAGTCCACCCAAAAAAATTATACACTCAACCTTACACACATCACCCATATTCCATTTTTACCCTTTTAAACCTCTTATTATACACTCGCCTAAATTAATAAAACACACCCACCCACCCAAACCCACTCACGCTAATTCACGACAATATTAAAACGGCACTTTCCTCCTCCTCCTCTCTCTCTCTCTCTCTCTCTCTCTCTCTCTCTCTCTCTTTCCAAAACCTAGCCCTACTCATCTTCTCTAGCCACTTTATCTTCTTCTGGTCAATTCTTCATATTCCCCCGCAACCCTTTCTTCATCCTTCGCAAATCTAGAAATCAATTGCCCGCTCCAATTCTCCAAATCACCCTCCTAAATTTGAAAATCCTCAACATCAAATTCACTTTTCAATTCCTCCATCTCAATGTCCTCGTCCAAATCCCAACCTAATGAAAGCCAGTCAACTACCTTCTTTAACAATGCCCTCCACCAAATTCATCCTTCCAACCTCATTAACTCTTCCTTGCCTCACTAACTCTTCCTTTGTTAGGGAATGAGTTGGCCTTCTTCAATTTTTCTTCATAAACTCCAAAATCTCACCTTCAATTCAACTGTCAATTCACCATCACTTTTCCAACCTTTACAACAACCACTTCTCCTCCACAACTCCCTAAACCCACAAATCTTTCTAACTACCAAAGTCTTCTTTTACTATTAATTTCGAAACTTATTTCACAACTGAATAACTCAAATGCAGTAAAAAATGACAAGATTTCACGAAGTAGTTTGAAGAGGTAAGTCAATTGAGGGTGTATAACATAAATGATAATATAGTCATTTCAATCGATAATATATTTGTAATAATTGTAATTGCGGGGGTATTTAGTAATGTTGCTAGTGAATAACAATTCTCAACTCAAAAAAGTAAAAAAGTTAGCGAAGTTCTTGCAGTGACTTCAAAATTGCGACGGGAAAGAAAGAATTAGACCTCGATCGTTCTCCGCCTTCGGGCCCGCTTTCGAGTTTTTAATGAAAAGAAAAGAAAGTGAGGGGAGAGGGGGGAAAAGGAGATAAAAGAAAGGGAGGAAAGTGAATTTAAAATCCTTTCGATGTGCTTTCGATTTAGGAAGAAAATGAAAGGAAAAGCAAAATTTTCTCTCATCATGTTTTCGAATTTTGTAATGAAATGAGAGGAAATAAAAAGAAAAGGAGTTATATACCCTCGTTTATAAAAAAACTAGTTGAAGAGCATTGCACTCCCTTCATTTATGTAACCAATTAACAGCTTCAAGCGTGAAACATCATCCTCCTCAGGCAAAAGGTCTCAAAGCTCATACCATACTACTTTATCTAATCTATATGCCCAAACATAGTGACAACAAGAATTAAGAAAATATCATGATGAAGGAAAACCGTATGACAAATTAACAAACGGATCAATTCCAAGAGCTAATTGAGCATTGCATATAACTCATTTTTTGATAAATTGTAATTTTTTAAAACTATTTTTTCACTCATAATTTTTTATTATTAAAAAATTATAAATGAAGAGTTGGTCTTATAAAAAACTAGTTTTTCCTGCACCTTAATAAAACGTGTTTTGACAATGCACTCAAACCCTCCGCTACTACGGTTCCGTCTCTCTCTTAAAAAGGGCGTACTCCATGCCGGCGAAGAGGAGCGATGGTGATAGGACATTGATGGCCCCGATTTTCTTGCTACTACTCAATACATCAACCGCAATTCACTAAATCTCTCAAGCCAATTGTTTGGCACAATCCGTAAAAATCAACCACAATTCACGAAGTCAGACAACATCGTTGCCATAGTCGCCAGTGATCTGATTTGGTCTTAGGCTTAGTAGTTGTTCGCGTTGGTCTCAATAACAACCCATCTTTACTCTAGAAATTCCCCTTACCCTCCTCTAGAAATTCCCCCTTACCCTCCTTCCCAATTCTTGTCCTCCCTCCTTCTTCTCTCTCTTTCCCATTTTGAACAAAGAATCAGTCAACAAATTGCTTCCCTATTTTGCTGTTTTGGTCCGATTGTCGGAAATTGTAACCGGAGAACAGTCAACAAAAGCCCTTTTTGATTAGCCAGTGCTAGGTATAATAAATGCCGATCCATTTGTTTTATAATACCAGTGTATGTAGTTAGGTCAGATCAGGAACACGTTGGGTTAAAGTGTCAGTGTAGGTTAAAAATGTGCCAGTGTTAGTGTAACAAAGTGCCAGTGTGAGTGTAACAAAGTGCCAGTGTTAGTGTAAAAAGTGCCAGTGCATGTATATTAAGTGACTGTGTAAAAAAATGCCAGTATTAGTGTAACAAAGTGCCGGTGTGAGTGTAATAAAGTACCAGTGTTAGTGTAAAAAAGTGACAGTGCATGTATATTAAGTGACAGTGTAAAAAAATATCAGTATTAGTGTAACAAAGTGCCAGTGTGGTGTACCAAAGTGCCAGTGTGAAAAATGTCAGTGCATGTATTATTAAGTCAGTATAAAGATTGTCATTATAGGATAAAAATGTGCCAATATTAGTATAACAAAGTGCCAGTGTGAGTGTAACAAAGTGCCACAGTGTGAAAAGCTGACGTGTGAGTGTAACAAATACACATACACCGACACTATTATTTTATATATAAAAAAGAGAAAACCTTAGTAAAGAAAATTATGTGAAACACTGGCACTCATAAATAAATGCACTGACATTTAAAAACACAATCACTGACATTCGAAACATGTATTGACAATCAATTATGCACTTACTGACACTTTATTATATACTCACTTGCACTCTCTTATACACCAACTGACACTTGATCATATATTAACTGGTACTCAATTTCTATTAAAAAAATAGGAAAGGAAGGGTTATACTCATCAACCCAAATCCCATGTTCTTACTGCAAATCTCAAGTCCTTGCTTAATTAAAAATTGACTTATGGGACTGGGTGGAATGCTACGTTGAAATGACATATCTTTTTTAATTAGATTTGTTTAATGGAAGAACAATTCGTATTCAGGGATTACCGCAATAGTTGTCGGAAGAATCAATATACTCCCTCCGTCCCACTCGAAGCGTCACTTTTTATCCAAAAGGGTGTTCCGTTTAAAGCGTCACCCTTTCCTAAAAAGGAAATATTTTATTAATATTCCATTACCCATCCACTATTCCCTCCACTAATTCTCTCTCCTCTATACTCACAACACTTTTTAAATTCACTATTTCCTGCACTAATTCTCTCTCCTATTTTTAAATTACACTCACAATATTTTTTCTTTCCACACTTTTTCTTAATTTGCGTGCCACCCTAAAAGGGTGACACTCTTGGTGGGACGGAGGGAGTATGAGATTCCGATGCATGTTTTTTCTTTTGAGCGTTATTTCGCTTCCTTACATAACCCGTTTTTTTTTAAATAGTAGGAAAAAACTGATTTTTTCTAAGATTTTGACATAAATTAAAATAAATAAAGTAATAATTATAAAGAAATCAATATCTTTATCATTATTACTGTTGCACCATTGGAGTGGAGCTCGAAGTATAGGAGTATTGATTTTGAACCCCTTCTCGAAAAATTAGGATCTAAATCGCCAAATTAACAAACCCTAGAACCTTTCCCCATTTCTACTCGATGACAGAGACGGCAAAAGTAAAGACGAAATCGGCGATCGTCAATACGGGAGGAGATTGAGCCGCCGACCGTCAAAAGTTCCGGTCACTCGGTCTACTGTTGCGCCATTGAAGCTCGAAGCTGAAGAGTTGGAAAAGGATACTAATTTGTGGTTCGCTTGCAGGTATGTGGTTGATTTTTGTAAACCGTAGTTGGAGTTTCGGTTGTTTATTATCCGCTCCTGAGTTTTTAGGTGAAGGGAGGGGGAGGAAATGGCGGTAGCATTTCTTTCCTCCCCAATCCGCGCACAAACGGGAAGATTGAAATGGACGGAAATGAGCGCCTCATTTCCTTCCCTTTCCCTCCTCAAGAAAACTCAGGAGCACCATCAGTGAGGAAATTCTCCCACATTTCCTCCCTTTTCCTTCACTCCCCCTCCATTTTTAGACTCGGGAGCGGACCCTTATGTTTCTTGGTTTGCCCCTTTTAAATGACGAGCAATCACATATCCCCATGTAAGGAATTTTTTTCCCTTTCTCTCCATTTTTAAACTCTCAAGCAGGGCCTTCATTTCATCTAAAAAAGGTATTCTCCACTCTTTCCAATCATCTCAACTTTTCTCTGAATTAAATTTTTCTTTCCCCATTTTTAGCATCATTTTGTACTATGTTTTGATGATTTGATGATTTGATTTGAATGTCTATTACTGAGCCCTTGTTTTGTTCATATTTTTTTGAATTTGTGTCATAAAAACGTGTAATTATGTAATTGCAGACAGAAACAACAACATAGGAAGAGAAAGATGCCTCATAGAACCCGACCTATGGCTGCACTTTTGCTCTTTACTGGACTTAATGCTCTTCTTTTGTCAACAATTACGCCTGTTTACGATTTCGTTTGCTTCCATCCTTATTGGGAGAGAAGGGTATGATTTCTGTCTCTTTCCTACCCACCTTATGATTCCTAATTCGGTCCCTGATGTTGTGTGTGTGGAACCCCCAATCCCACATCGGAAAGACACGTGCTTTGATTGCGTTAGATTCAATTGTGTTTGATAAGTGTCCACCTAACTACCGTTGAGCACCAATAACATTCGTGGACTTTTGGGTGGGCATGTGGTATATTAAGTGGACCTAGTTGTTTGTGCTCAGTGGGCGAGTATGTGGTGGTGCTTATGTAGCAGACCCAGTATTTGGGCTCGGGTCGTTACATTGTGCTTATTGGGGGTTGGGATTTATGATCATTTAACTTGATGGGTTTTCTTGATGATGTAAGAAATGAGAATACGTTTATTGTTTGATAGTTGTTCCTGGTTGAAGTTCAGTTGAAATCATACTTCCTTCGTCCTACAAAAGATAGTTTCATTTTGATTTTATAGTCAACTTGATTCAAGTTTGTCTAAAATTTATATATATTATTGGTAGTATTAATAATGGTACATCAATTATAATTTTTGAAATTTCATGAGGGTAATTAATTTTTTCTTGATTTTTTGGTCAAAGTTCAATCACGTTGACCATTAAAATTAAAATGAACCTATCTTTCTGGAATGGAGTATGTTTTATTTATTTTGTCTTTCCTACCCGGCTCATTCTAATTATGTGTGTGTGTGTGTGTGTGTGTGTGTGTGTGTCGGGGTTTGGAAGATAAGATTATTTAACTTGATGGTTTTGTAATGACTTTAGAAATGAGAATCTATTAATTGGTTGGTGATAATTCCTGGTTGATGTTTGATCAAAAGTTTTGTAATTCAGTTCCCCTTGTTTGAACCCTAACTAAAGTCAGTAATATTGTTTGAGTGCTAATCATTTTTAAAGAGATTGATAAGAAACATTTTACCCCTCTGGAAAAACTTCAGGCTCGAGTTGTGGATTTGGTAACTATGAAAATGGGAAATTTGGCATCACAAGTACATTGGTTCAATAGATGCTTTCTAAAACATGTAACTGGTAGAACCTTGAAACCAATTTCCGTGGCCATAAGACACTTGTGTGGAGGGCACTTAATGGAACAAGAGAAACCCCTATTATGGATGAGCCAGTCATAACATATTTTATATGTTTGCTTGCGCAAATCTTTTATCACTTGATGACAAAAATAAAACTCATGCGCAAATAATGTGTTATTGAAGGGTAAGAAATACCCTCAGAAGAGAATAGGCAATGGAAATTGGGCTAGTTTAGGAAGCAAAAACAGTTAGGGATCTGCATAGGGCTTCAGCGTTTATGATGAAGTGGCTTGGGAGTTTCTTGGGGAAACACTTTAGGGGTAGGAGAGCTCTTAAAGTATCTTCATGAAACCAGGATAGAAAGCCAATTATTTTATTTATTTTGATATCTTTCCAATACCTCATTAAGTTTAAAAAAAATTAAAAAAAAAAAAAAATCCTGAGAATACCTCTTATTCATGCAAATTAACTTCTTCAGTTGCAAGTCCATACAGTTGGGGATTTACAAAATGTCAGGGCTCAAGTTTGATCCCTTCCCACTATCCCTTGAGGCCAAAATATAGAAACTTGAAAGAATTTCACTTCACTACAATAGCTTAGAGTCATGCCTTGAGTGAGTGAGACAAAGGTGTTGAGTAATTTACCAATCAAGTTATAATGAAGGGGTGGTTCAGTCTTTTGTCAGAAAACTTAGTTATGTATTTTGTATTAATAAGTTAGCTCGGATGCAGTCTTGGAAAATTTGAGGGGTATGTTAGAAAATGAGAGGGGGTAAAGTGCAAGTTTTGTGAGGGTTGATCTGATTTTTCTCCAAAGTTATGGGGGCAAAGTGAATTATTGATAAAGTAAGGGGATCTGTTGACCCCCCTCCCCTTCTTAGTATTTCTGCCTCTGGTTGTAGGCTTCAGTAAAGACAAGAATTTCCGGTTTGAAATCCAGCATAGTTATGATGCTAGAGGACATAGATTATAGGAAGATAAAAGATTTTTGAGGTTGAGAGGTAGAGAGGAAGTGGAGAGAGCAATGAAAATTACCGCTTCACATAGTAGAGTTAGGCCTTGTTTTGGAAAAGGAGTTACCTAGTCAGTTCCCTAGTCATTTCGCCTAGTTTTAAGGGGATTTCAATTGGCTTGCTTGTTTTAGATATTCAAAATGTTACTCCTACCCGAAATGATTTTCCTATATTTTTTTATTGCTGATACGAAGATATATTGAGCAAAAAATTAAGGTTAATTTAGTTATTGTAATAAAAATGTAATATTTGTTATTGATACACCATTATAAATACTATCAATAAAAAATTTAGATGTTCATTAAGATAATTGAATTAACCTAAAAATTTTTGCTCAAAAAACCTTTGTATCGACAATCAAAAAAGTGGGAAGATCAATTCCGGACGGAGGGAGTATAAGTCACTGAAAAATACAGAGAATGTTATTCAGAACTCATATTCGCCCTAATCCTACAAACCTGTTCTGCCCTCGACCGTACCGGTACGACTACTAATGAATTCTGACAAGGAATTTCACTACCTTAGGACCAAATATGGAATTTTAGTTGCACTGATTCTGTAAAGTATGAACATATTTCTTAGTTTGCAAACAGTCCAATTCCAAACCGTAATTATAGCAGGTCAAAGCATTTGGTTCTCTTTTTCTTTCTCTTTTGTTACTCAGATTGGGGTGGGGGTGCAACACATGGACTTCCCAGGGGTCACCAAAGCTTTTGATTCTTTAGAAACTTCATGACTGCTTCAATCTCACTCATATATACTCCCTCCTTCCCAAAATGAATGTCCGAATTTATTTTTTCAAATTTGCTCTTGATCAAGAGCAAATTTGAAAAAAAATGGACATTCATTTTGGGACGGAGGTAGTAGTTTTTATTTCAGCTATGCGTCCTCCGGTTACTGTTAGTCAATCAATGCATCCTGTTATTTCTTAAAATTAATCTGACAGTCTGTTTGGGAAATACGTGGGAGATGTATATGAGAAACTTTGAATCCCAATTGTTATCTACTCCCTTCGTCCCCCGAAAAGATAGTTTCATATGGTTTTTGATGGTCAACAACTTTGACCAAACATTGAGGTTAATCTAATCATCCCATTGAAATTTTTAAAATTATTTCTGATGCTTAATGATTTTTCAATAACCAATTTTAGAATTTCACTAAAATGATTAGATTGACATTAATATTTGGTCAAAGTTTACTTGTATAGTCCGTCAAAAACCAAATGAGACTATCTTTATCTTTTTGGGACGGAGGTATTAATTCAGATTGAATATCTTTGCTGTTTCCATGCAATTGTGTATATGTATCTTCTGTATTTCTTAGGCACTGCTGGTATGGCCTCGTTTGTTCACATTTTTCAAAATTTGTATGTTATAGAGGGAACGCCGACGTGAAGAACGTGAAGCTGGTTCGAGAAGGGATTCAATATTAAGATGAATGGTGAATTGACCGTAAGGTCAGCTTTGACTGAACTTATTGCTTTATGCCTAGTAACTTTATTGTACTTTCCGAGGTTAAAAATTCTCAAACTTCTTGGTTAAAGGACGGACATATGGAAGAAGAGAAAGTAAGGAGTAGTTACATTTTGCCCGCGGGGCTTTTCTCCAATTTAACCTCAAGTGCTCTCTGTTGTCATTTAAACGTTAACCATCTGTATTGCAACACAAAGAAATTGGTTTTCGTAAAGAAAAAATAACATCTTTCTGCATCACCATATTCATGAATTCTCTCCAAGTAGGCAATGTTTTCAGAAGGGTAAACTATAATATATGCCCCTGCGCTTTGGGTTTACATTCACATTTGTCACCGTACTCTATTTCCATCATTTTTTCGTTGTACTAACATTCTCGCTAACAAATCTTTCATTCCTAGTAACGACCGTTAGATTTTTAACGAAATTGCTAACTCTGTAACTCATTTGAAAATGGGTCTCCAACAAAACAGAATGACACCGTGTTAACTGAATCTAAACTGTGGGGTAAACATCCAAATGAGGTTAGGTGCATTTTGGATGCTTCCTAGTTCCTGCACATGGGTTCGTTACACTTCCGTGAATCTCTAGAAGCTTGTGAATTGTGATGTAGTGTACATAAATACTTACTTTGGAAGGTAGTTAGATTTTCTTATTTCTCTTTTTGGCTTATACTCCCTCCGCCCAATAACAATGGTTACTTAAATTGAATACGCGGGAACTAAGGAAAAAAAAATTAGTATTGTGGATATGAATAGTAAAGTAGGAGAGAGAAAATGGGGTTGGGAGATTTTTGTTTTAAGTGTGGCAACCAGGTCCCATTGACATTTTGGGTAAGTAACATTTGTTGTGGGATGCCCAAAAGAGAAATTTGTAACATTTGTTTCCCTCCGTCCCGCCCGAAGTTTCACCTTTTACCCAAATGGGTGTTCGTTAGAAGTTTCACCTTTACTAAAATGGTAATAAATGTGGGTCTCATTTGTCAACCCCACTCATTTTTTTCATACACTTAAATTGTGGGCCAAATTTGTCATATCCCCTAACTTTTTTCCCTCACCCATTTAAATTGTGGGCCCCATTTGTCATACCCGCTCACTTCTTCCCTCTCACAACCGATTTCATACTCGTCATTTTTCTTAATTTTTGTGTCATTCTCAAAATGGTGAAACTTCTAGCTGGACGGAGGGAGTATGTGTCTCTTGTGTGTTTTTTCTTAATGATTGTGTTGTTATTTTTGAAAGTTTGGACAACCTTTGTCTGTCCTATCTGTGCTTTTCCTCAGTTAAGTTGCTGTCGCTGAAAACTATGTTTCATGTTTGGTGGTACCAACTAGAAAACTTGAAGTTTCTTTTTCTGCTCTTTTTTTTTTTTTTTGAGCAATTTTTTTGCCAACTATCTAATGTTTTCATTTGAATATTTTTGGCAACAAAATGATGGTGGACCATTTTATCTTAACGTTTGTGTCAAGATCACACTTTTTTTTTAATTTTGATTTCATGTTTGGATTTGTGGGTCCCCTATTCAATCGTACACGGACTCTTTGGACGCTTGTCAATAAAACTAAAATCGGAGTGTTCGACATGGATACGACGGGGTAAACCAAAGAGTCATGAGCATCAGAACCCTAGTGAATCCTTTTGAATTTTGAAAATAAAATTGGAATATTGATTTGGCTGAAGGGCATTAAGATCAAAAGCCCTTTTATACTGGAGTAAAAAAAATGTTTACAAAATTTTGGTCACAAACATTTTATCATTTGATTGATTAAATATTGTGTATGTGAAATAATTTTGTACCTCTAGCCGTGATTTTACAATTACAAGTGCATTATTTTGCCAACAATGGAAACTACTACAAGGTGATGTTGGAACCAATTTATCTACCTCGAGCCTAGGCCGGCTTCGAGTAGGAGGGGGTGTGCGACTGTTCAGATTCACATTTTTGAATATGATATTTATTTTAGGGCGAAGAAAATATTTCATTTCCTTATTTAAAAGCTAAAATAAGATGCATGAAGTTGCTTTTAATTTGCTCATCCCTTTTCCTTCAAAATCACCCCTCCTTCCTTTCCATTCTAAGAATCAACTAAAAAAATAAAAAAATCGGTCGGTCATTCGACAATTTAAATCATTGTACTTTGATAAAGTTTCGCTTTTAAGTACTCTTGTATTTTTTTTTAGCTGTTTTAACCACTCTATTTAGAATATGCGTTCTATTTGCCCAGACACCCTAATTTCATCCGAAAGTGTTAGAAAGTTAACAAAATGTTAAAAAAGTTACAGAATGTTGAAAAGTTAAACAAAAACAAACATAACATAACAATATGCATGCATTGAGTTTAATCTGGGTCTAAAATGGGTCATACTCACTCCCGTCTACCCTCCTCTTCAACCCCATATCCCTTTCCCGCATCACCCACCCTTTTAACACTCACTTCCCGTTGACCGTCCTCTTCAACCCCAAATCCCTTTCCCGCACCACCCACCCTTTTAACACTCACTTCCCGTTGACCGTCCTCTTCAACCCCACATCCCTTTCCCGCACCACCCACCCTTTAACACTCACTTCGATCGCCCCTTACCCTCCTTTTCCCTCACCCCTCTCTGGAATTCGGCCCCCACTTTCCCGATCTTGTGGCTACAGATTCTTCTTCCTAGTGTTTGTCCGAATCACAAATTCGTCAAAAGGGTATAGTTAAGGGTTCTTGGTTGGCTAAGTCGTACTTCTCTTTGACTTGGATGAAAATCTTCTTGAAGAATGCATAGAGGACTGCAGAGAACTTGTACTTGTCTATGTAGTGGCCAAATAAATGAGATGAAGGACTCTGGAATTTGCTAAAACAGATTCGTTGGCTAGAGTAAGATATGTGAGAATTCAATCTCTGAGGAGTTGGTATGATCTACGTTAGTCCCATACAAGACTCGACTTCGTTAACTTCGGTTGGTTATCATTAACTTTTCTAACATTTTTTGACAAAGTTTGGGTGCTTGGGTAAAGTAAATTGAACCTGTAACCTAAGTAGAGCGGTTAAAGCTGATAAAACCAAACTAGAGCGGTTAAAAGCGAAGTTTAATCATAGTACAGTATAGTGGTTGAAAATGTCGATTGAGAAAAAAAAAATACTTTTACACAAAATTTTATAAAATTACTAAACAATAAAGAAGGGGGTGTTATTTTTGCGAGAAATTCATATAATTGTTATAAATATGAGGTAATTGCCACCTAGTCCACCATCATAAGCAAAACTACAATTTAAGATGTAAATTTTGGAAATTAACCACTTAGTCCTAGGCTAATAAATAATAATACCATAGGGTTCTATAATTTCTTTAAATAACAAGATTGCCCCCTTAATCCTAAACAAAACCCTCTCCTCCCTTCCCTCCCATATGCAACATACATTATAAATATTATCAATAATCATTTTTAAATTTTAGTAAATAATTAATTCAACTTAAAATTATTTCTCAAAGCTTAAAGTTTATTCAAAATAATTAAAAAAAATTGGAAACATTACTCTAATACTCCCTCCGTCTTGAAATAATCATTCTATTTTTTATGTTGTTAAAACAAAGGTATTTTGAGCAAAAAATTTATGCTGATTTAATTATCCAATTGAACATCTTAAAATTGTAACTAATAGTATTTATAATGGTGTGTCGATAACATGTTTTTAATTTTTATTTTGATAAATCAATATAAAATTATTGCTCAAATCATCTTTTATGTTAACGAAAAAAATATGGAAAGATTACTTTGGTGCGGAGTGAGTAGGGAATTGGCATACCATACGTGTGGGTAATAAATCAAATCGAGAAGGGACCCAAATGACACTTGCACCAAGCCAAATCCACCGCATGTGCTTCCTTTCCTTTCCCCCTATCTTTTCTTAATGCCCTACTTCCATGTGCTATTGTCTTTGTCTTGCTTTCTTTCTCAGCATCTCTCTTTGCAAAATGTACTACACTTAATGCAAGGGTTACAATTGAATTGTTTAACGATTCAGATTTGTTTAACGATTCAAGATAATGTCAGTTTTCGTTGGAGAATCCAGGATCGAAAATTATCATACTTCATGTGGATCCAACACAAGTCTGTGTGAAAGTTTGATTTACATTATTATTGAGCCACGATCTCACAACTTAAATTTTTAGATCAAGTGATAACTTTAACATGATATCAGAGCACAAGATCTCGAGTTCGATTCCATCGGATTGCAGTATTACCCAAATTTATGTGAAAAAATATTGCATACAAAGAGAGGTGACAGAATTCCATCACTCATCACGTACACATTGATCAATCAGTCATTACATTAATACCGACAAACTATAAATAATCAGTAGTAGTGTATGTGGTTAAAATTGGATAAAACAAATTAGTGTTAATTAACTCAAAATTAAAATAAATTAACTAAAATATTCAAAGTAAGCAAATTTGGAGCAAAGGAATGTTGAAAAGAGTTGGTTCACATGAGTGGCTTTGGACTTTGTCTTTATGAAAAAGCAAAAGCGTGGGGTGTGTGCGCGCGCACACATATATTGGCCAGTAGCCAAAGTACCAACGGATAACTTCTAACTACTTTAAACCCCACATTATTTCTTACCGTTTCAAGTTTTGGCCGTTCACAATACATACATGCACACATATATATATATATACACACACACACACACATATATATATACTCCCTCCGTCCCGGAACAATCTTCACACTTTCCCTTTTGGGCGTCCCAAAACTTACTTCACACATTTAAAACTTACCTAAAATGGAAAGGAATCTTTACTATTCCCTCCACTCATTCTCTCTCCTACATTATTTTAATACTCACAACACCATTATAATTTACTATTCTCTCCACTCATTCTCTCTCCTATTTTATTTTCACACTCACAACACTTTCAATATAATACTCCCTCCTTAAAACCAGTGCAAACAGTAATATATACTCCCTCCGTCCCATTACAAAGAGGAAATTTACTGTTTGCGCGGAGATTAAGGAAAAAAATAATGATATAAATGTTGTGAGTGTAAGAGTAAAATAGGAGAGAGAATGAGTGGAGGAAATAGTAAATTATAATGCCATGAAAGATTAAAATAATGATAGGAGAGAGAATGAGTGGAGGAAATAGTGAATTTGTGGTTTGTAATGGAACGGAAAAAAAGAAATATTTGTGGTTTGTAATGGGACGGAGGGAGTATATTACAAATACTCATTTCAAATACTAATAAATAATAATGCTTGCTAGTACCGTAAATGAGAAGGGTTTCACTTTATTTTATAATGCCAATTTGATTAAGGCCATCTCCGATCGTTTGGCGCATAAATTGCGATATCTCCTTAAAATGGCTCAATTTCACCACCAAACAAAGCAAGCTCTCGACTTGGCTTTACGTTGCTTCTCTGTTTCGCGCTATCCACCGCTGTGATATATAACCTACCGCCGAATTTGGGCTGATCCGAACGTTTTTGACATCATCAGTATATTTTTATGTGTACTATGAAATATTTTACATACGTACACTATGAATATAATATATTATGTGGTGGTTATTTTACTAATAGTACTCCTTCAGTATCAAAATAAATGCTAAAAAATTTTAATTTTGCTTTTGATTGAGAATTTTTTTAAGCATTTTGGGACGAAAAAAAAAAGTAAATTATTACAACAATAATGCAAGAGATAAATCTAAACTTAAGTAGTTCCAAATGTCAATTTGGGGCATTGTGACTTCATTTTCTTACCAAAATGCTATCCTTTTTAGGACCACATAGATATTTCAAATTTGAACTTAGTTAGGATATTCTTTCTCTAACTAGTTCTTTTTTTTTTTTTTATACCCAGGTTCCCAGCTTCACCGAATTAAGTTCTGGATCATCAGCCCTGGCCCCTCAGTGACTAGCTGAGGTAAATCGCGGGATGTGCCCGATTGACACAAGATTTGAGAATATGTCAACTAATATCACATACAAGTTTCAACCCCAGAAAAAAACAAATTGCTTCCACCAGAAATCGAACTCACGCTGCATGCCTTCAGAATCTTATGTCCCACTCCTTTTACCCCTCGTTAGGATATTCTTTCTCTAACTAGTTCCTCCAATTGTTAAGGGCTCGTTTGTTAGTTGGACAAATAGGAAGATACGATTAGTTTTTTTTATTTTTATTTTCATGAAAGATAAGTCAAGTTTAAAAAAAAAAAAAAAAAGTTTTTTTTTTTTTTTTTTTTTTTTAACGTTTAGCTCTAACGAGATATATTAATTCTTTTATGAGATCTATCAAACTTTATGGTATTTTTTTAATGGATATTAAATAATATTGAACATATCAAAAGGGTAAATACTAAATACAGAGAACGAAAAATACAGGGAACGAAAAATTTCAACTCTACCCTTGTCCGTCTCGTGTGTGTATACACGAGATGTTCTCGTGTATACACACACGAGAAGCAGAAACGAAAAATAAGTCTCCACAACTTCACTGAGGTGCTCATATTAAATCCAAGTATCGAAAAACAGAAACGAAAAAGTGGAGTTGAATAGAAAAACAATTGAACTTCCCTCAACTTGGATTGAGCTCAATTTCAATATCCTAGTCCACAATTAATTTCCAAAGCATCAGAAAGCCCCAATTTCATGGATCTAGGGTTTGAGTAGATCTAAGAAGAAAAGAAAGTGAACAAGAGAGACGGAAACAGATCGGACGACAATCGACGCATTTTCTGTGGTACTCGCCGCTTCCATATTCAGGTCGACGAAAAATGTTCTCGTCTGATTCGGAATCGTATGAGCGGCAGGTAGAATTCTCCTAGGTCCATCCCCTTTAGTTTATCTCATGTGAACTCACACGAGAAGCATCTCGTGTGAGTTTACACAAGATGCTTCTCGTGTGAGTTTACACGAGATGTATCTCGTGTGATTTAAAATTAGGTTTAAATCGCATTAGAGGGAACAAGGTAACGGTGGTCGTGTTTGGCGTTATTGGGGGTGGCACCGATTGAGGAGAGCAGAGGAAGGTGGAGAGGGAGAGCTTGGTGATGGACTTGGCCGGAGAGGGCGAGACCAGGTGAGGAAGACGATGGAGGGAGCGAGCAATGGTGTTTTGCTTTTAGAGAGAGAAGGTCAGAGAGAGAGAGAGAGAGTAGTGAGCGACAAAAATTAAAAAAAAAATTAAGTATATAAATGGGTATTTTGGTAATTTACATAGTTTCCTGTATTTTTGGTTCCCTGTATTTAACCATATCCTATCAAAAGTGTCGAGCTGGGCCAAGCGAGTTAAGCCCAATCTTCAATCAATTATTGCCACCACGCTCTCAGTGGGCTAGGCCCAATTATTACATGGCTCAAGGCCCATCTTCTTGATCAGTCGACTTAAGTTCATTGTCCGACCTACCAGGTCCCGACCTAACTTAGTCCGACTCTACGATCCAAATTCTATTTCGGGTACGGTCCAGCCCTACCCATTAGTCAGGTCGACCTAATCCCAATAGGCGACCTCGACCTGCCAAGTGAGCGCTGACCTAACGAGTCTAAGCACACGTGTTATTCTTTCCATAACTGGTTCCCTACAAATCAGGAGCCATTCCAGGACACGTTCTCATGACATGTAACCGTCCCTCAAATCACGGGATTCATGTAGCTCTACCAGAAATACCACCCTCATCAAAGCAACTATAAATAGATGACAACCACAACAGTTCTAAGGTAACTGCAATTTTGTCATTTGAATATCTCTGTTCGATACATTATTTGCTCTCCTAAATACATACTTATTCTCACGCCCGAGGGTCTAAGCCGGAGACAAATCCGGCTAGTCGTGGGTTCTGATTTCAGGTCAAGGAGTCAGGTGATTGGTCCTGCCACGTGGACGAAGATTGATAAGCACATTTCCTGCGGCATCAGTTTGGTTCCATTGCCGGGAAGCGTGCATTATTGACCTCGAAATTCCTTTTCAACCCACAACCATGGTAACCGCAGACGGACATGTTTTTGACGCTTCGGATGAACCCAATGGGGGGAATACCAACGCCAACACGAATGCTAATGCAAATGCTAATACCAATGCTGGAAATGCCAATTTGCCTCCTCCCCCTCCACCTCGTCATCACGCTAGGGCGACGCGCTCTAACAGTGTAGCTGATGGCAAGGGATTTCCGGATGGTAGGAGAAGAGACAAGCGTCCAACAGACGGACATGGAGCGCCGCCTCCTCCAAAGCGTCACACGGGACGAATGGCTGCAGGGGACAGGGCAGGTCCCTCAACTAATCCCCTAAGCAAGAAGGAGATGCTGCTAGAGCGAGCTCAGATTCTAGCAGAGCTGATAGCGATGGAGGAGGAGTCGGAGCAGACTGACAGGAGGTCAGAGAGGGCAGCTCCTTCCCAGGTTTCTAGCAGGCAACGTGAAAGGAGTGTCAGGCAAGGCGGAAGTGCCCATCAAAATGGTGATCGACAGATCATTCCTCTTATTCGAACTCACATACCAGTCCCCCCTGACGACTTGAGAAGCCACCTCAACACCAAACGGGAGCAGGAGGCTGAGTCAGAGCTGAGACGGCGAAGAGAGGCCGAGAGAAATAGGCCCGCCAGGGCTGAAAGGTCGCAGTCCCACAGAGAGAATAGGCGCAGGTCGCCACTTAGAGAAGATAGGCGCAGGTCGCCGCTTAGAGATGATAGGTGCAGGTCGCCGCTTAGAGATGATAGGCGCAGGTCGCCAATTCAATCAGTAAGGTCACCCTCTCACAGAAATAGGAGAAGCAGAGAGATAACTCCTCCTAGGAGTAATAGGCACAGAGCCAACTCTGAGAGGGAACCTCACCATGAAGAAAGACAAAGGTCGAATGATGTCTCCCATGCTAGGGACGACAGGCTTGATGCTAAAAAATGGCTCCTATGGAATAAAAAGTTTGAACAGTGGGAGGCCAATAAGAAGGAGGATGCTGGAAAGGGCGAACGAAATGACTTTGCTTTTCGTCCCTTGTCCAAGGAGTTGGTCAATCGTCGACCTCCTCCAAGTTTCAGACTACCCATACTCGAAAAATACTCGGGTGCAACCAATGCCAGAAGCCATATACAACATCTAGAGGCTACGATGTGCTTTGTCTCCAACGAGGACGACATGATGTGTAAAGCACTCACTAGCACTCTAACTGGAGCAGCCCTTACCTGGTTCAATGGCTTGGCACCAGGTTGCATCTCGACCTGGTCTTATATGAGGAAAAAGTTTCTGGATAGATTCTCGACAGCAGGAGCTCGTAAGATGACATTCACCGACTTGAACAACTTGGTGCAAGGAAAGAGTGAAAGCTCAATGAGCTACTACACCAAGTTCAAGGAAATGGTCGACAAGATTGAGGAAGACCTCACAGATAGGGAGGTAATCAACTGTTTTAGGAATGGAATTGCTTCTGCAGATTTAGATTACGAGCTGACAGTTCGAACTGTGACTACTCGACAAGAGTTGTTCGAGAAAGCCTACAATGTAGCATTGGCCGAGGAGAGAAAAGAGAAGAAAAATGGGAAAGGCCCCAAGGTTGAGGTCGCTGATGATAAGAAGGACTCAGTCAAGAATGGGGAAAACAACAAGAATGGCAAGAATAGAACCAGGGCGATTGAGAAAGTGCCTGAAGCTTTCACTCCCTTAACGGTGAGTCGAATCGAGATACTGAATACGGTCGAGCTAGGCCCACCTGCCCCTATGAACCCAACAAATAAGTTCAGAAGGGACAACAGCAAATACTACGAGTATCACAAAGATACGGGTCATACTACGGAGGATTATATGAGTTTGAAGTGTATCATTCAGAGGTGGGTCGACCAGGGAAGGCTCGACGCATATGTGAAGAGACCTCAAGAAGGTGGTAGGGAGCGAGTTGCGGGTGGACACCCAGAGTCGAGGCAGCCTAGGTTGAACTTGGGTGTCATCACGGAGCAAGCTAGTAACACTGCCATCAAACACAAGATATTCCAGCTCAGCAAGGCACCTCATGTACCCCCTAGAAGCTATGTCAGAGACGAGATGATTAGTTTTTATTCGGACGAGCTGGCAACCAATATAGCTGTTAGAGAGCAGGTTCTCGTTATCCCAGGATCAATAGATGGGTGTACGACGAGCAGACTCTTGATAGACACGGGGGCCTGCAAGGATATTTTGTTTTACAAAACATTTCAGGAGATGGGACTCTCAAATGAGCAGCTCGAGCGATATGATGGCAGATTGGAAGGCTTCACCAACCACCGGGTCGATGCCAAAGGACAGATTGAACTGGATGTCGACATAGGCCAGCACCCCTACAGAGTCATCTCCAAGGTAAAATTTATTGTCATTGACGTGAATAGTGATTATGCTTCAATTCTTGGTATCCCTGGTCAGGTCGCACTTGGAATGGTGGCCTCGATCCCCCATCAGCGAGTTAAGTTCCCGACGCTAGCCGGAGTCGGCTGTGTATGAAGCACAGCTCGAGAATATCTTGACCATGTCCTGCGAACTAGGAAGAAAAGGGAACTGGAAATTGAAACCGCTGAAGGATATTTGAAGGTGTCAAAATCAGTCACCACAACTTCTAGACTATCTACAATCACCAACGTGGAAGAGTCGACCTATCGCTCACATGACGAGGTCATGGCTGAGTTGACACGTCACTCTGAAGTCACCATGGTTGATTCAGATACAGTTATGGTCGACCAAGTCTGCATAGGTGAGCTATGCCTCCAGATCGACAATAACTCGGGGGCCACCACCAGTGAGATCGCAGACGAGCTAGATGACATGATTGTCGAGGAAGCTCCACACTTAGGGGCCAAGGAGAGACAGAGGGTTCGAGAGATCATTATCAAGACCCTGCAATTTAGATATGGTCCGGAGCTAGAAGCTGTGGATGAGCTGGAAGCAGTGATCACATATCCTTCCTATCCTGAGCAAAAAATTCAGATTGGAAAGCAATTGTCACCTGAGGAAAGATCGGAGATTGACGAGCTACTCAACAAAATCAATGACGTCTTTGCATGGCGAGTAGAGGATATGAAGGTGATCAAGGAAGAGGTCGTTGTTCACAGGCTGGAGGTCAACCCGACCATAAAACCCAAACCTCAGAAGCTGAGAAGCTTTGCTCATGACAAGGAGGAAGCAATCAAACTCGAGGTACAAAAACTCTTTAGTGCAGGTATCATAAAGGAAGCTACCCATACCACCTGGCTAACTAATGTGGTTATGGTGAAGAAATCCAATTGCAAGTGGAGAATGTGTGTCGACTTCACTAATCTCAACCTTGCTTGCCCAAAAGACAGCTATCCTCTACCTCGAATTGATAAGCTCGTTGATTCAATTGCTGGACACTCCACTCTCAGTTTTCTCGATGCCTATTCAGGCTATCATCAGATCAAGATGCATGGGGATGATATTGTGAAGATGGCATTTCAAGTCGCTGGAGGCATCTACTGCTACAATATGATGCCATTCGGGTTAAAGAATGCAGGTGCGACCTACCAAAGGATGGTGAACAAAGTCTTTGCTTCACAGATTGGTCGAAACATGGAGGCTTACGTCGACGATATGGTCATCAAAACAAAGGCCGGACGTCACGTAGTCGACCTAAAGGAAACGTTCGCCAATCTACGAGCAAACGATATGAAGCTTAACCCGAGCAAATGCATATTTGGGGTAGCACCTGGCAAATTCCTTGGTTTTATGGTGTCACAACGAGGAATAGAGGCCAATCCAGAAAAGATCAAGGCTCTAGTCGACATGCAAGAGCCCACCAGTATCAAGGAGATGCAGCGACTTAATGGTAGGGTAGCATCCCTAGGTCGCTTCATAGCCAAGTCAGCAGAAAGGTCTCTCCCCTTCTTCAAATCTTTGAGGGGGACGAAAATTTTTGAATGGACGATCGAATGTCATTCGTCGTTCCAACAACTAAAGGAATATCTCGCTACTCCACCTCTACTGAGCAGCCCGACTATGGGAGAGACATTGTTCGTATATCTATCTGTGGGTGATCAGTCAGTGGAAGCGGTGTTGGTTCGAGAAGAGGAAGGGCTTCAAAAGCCCGTGTATTATATTAGCAAAGCTCTATCAGATGTTGAAGGCAAATATTACAACGCAGAGAAAGTTGCGTATGCCTTAGTCGTTTCCTCGAAGAAGCTGCGAGCTTACTTTTTAGCTCATCCTATTGTTGTGCTCACAAATGCGCCCTTGAGAAAAATTCTACATAAGCCAGAGAGTTTAGGTCGTCTACTCAATTGGTCAATTGCTCTCACAGAATTCGACATCGAGTATCGACCTAGAAAGGCGTTGAAGGCTCAAGCCTTGGCAGACTTCTTGGTCGAGCTAACGTTCACCAAGGAAGATAGCGAGGTGCGAGTTCAAAAGGAGAAAGCTAAGGGAAAGGAGCAAGAGTCCCAGCCCGTCACATGTCTACCCGACGACTGTTGGAAGGTTTACTCAGATGGGTCAGCAATGAAGAATGTTAGTGGAGCTGGGATAGTACTGATCGAACCAGATTCTGGGACAGACTATGATGAAGCACTGAGGTTCAAGTTTGAGGCCTCGAACAACCAGGCAGAGTACGAAGCTTTGGTCGCAGTCATCGAGTACGCCAAGTGCTTTGGAGCGACCAAAATCATAGCATATTGTGATTTCCAACTGATAGTCAACCAGGTTCGAGGGGAGTACGTGGTGCTGAACTCCACTTTGATCAAGTACTGCGAGCTGGTGAAGGAATTAATAAAAGACTTGGAGTTTTGGGAAATTCAGAAGATTGGTCGAGAAGACAATGAATTGGCCGACCTGCTCTCGAAATTGGCCACTACAGATGAGCCACATGAAGAACCTATCTCCTACCTCGAGAATCCAGCATATGAAAGGGTCAAAATTCAATGCGTAGAAGACCCCTTGAGAAATTGGGTTTATGACAAGTGTTGGATCGAGGAAATGAAGGCATACTTGGATACAGGCGAGCTCCCTGAGGACGAGAAGAAAGCTCGAGCTATCAAAAAGAAGGCTCCGAGATATGTTATTCAAGGAGACATGCTATTCAGAAGATCGTACACTAGGCCATTGTTGAAGTGCATTCACCCCCAAGAGATCACTCAGTTAATGCACGAGGTACATAGCAAAGTTTGCGGTGGACACCCGGGGGCCAGAACGTTGGCTAACAAACTGATTACGTTGGGTTACTACTGGCCACACATGAGAGCTGTCACTCATGACTTTGTTCAGCAATGCGACCAGTGCCAAAGTTTCGCCAACCTACCTCATCTGTCTACAACGGAGCAAACTCCAGTGATCGCTGCTTGGCCGTTTGATATGTGGGGCGTCGACTTGATTGGATCCTTCCCTCCCGCCCTTGGAAACTGCAAGTACGTGATCGTGGCTATTGATTATTTCACGAAGTGGGTTGAAGCTAAACCTTTAGCCATAATCACAGAGGAAAAGGCCATCAATTTCATTCATGACTTCATCTGGTGTAGATTTGGGATCCCTCGAGCTATAGTATTAGATAACAACCTACAATTCTCCCGAGCTTTCGAAGAAGAAATGAGCCGAGTAGGGATAAAGCATTGGCAATCATCTGTTGCCTATCCTCAAGGCAATGGGCAAGCTGAAGCAGCGAATAAGCTCGTCCTCTCCTCACTCAAGACGGGATTAGTTGGTCGACGTAGTGGACGAACTCCCCCTTGCTCTTTGGGCATTTCGCACAACCACTCGGGGGCCTACGGGGGAAACCCCATTCGCTCTTTCATATGGGTCGGAGGCCATGGCTCCTACCGAGCTGCGATTTCCTACAGCCAGAGTGGTCTTCTTCGATCAAGAGCAGAACGACACCAACAGACTGATCGACTTGGATTTGATTGACGAGAAGCGAGACACAACCTACTTACAAATGGTCAACTACAAGCAGAGGACAAAGAGTTATCATGACAAGAAGGTGAAGATGAGATCATTCCAAGTGGGTGACCACGTGCTAAGAAAGATCGAGGCAACAGGAAGGAGAACCGAACAGAACAAGTTATCTCCCAACTGGGAAGGTCCCTACATTGTTACTCGAATCATCAAGAAGGGAACTTACATGATTGCTCACCCCGGTGGTGAAGAATTGAAACACCTATGGCACGCCACTCATCTTATCAAGTACTACTTCTAGTTCAGCTATCTAGTTCAGCTACAAAGATTAGTTCAGTCTTAGTTTTAGCTCTCCACTTTTGATGTAAGCATGTTTCTACTTCAATAAAAGTTGTTGTTCTATTCAACCCAACATTGTGTCACACTTTATCTTAATGTCAACAGACTCGATTCTTAATCAGTCGCGTTCTAACAAGCTCGATTCTCAATCAGCTTCGTTCATTCAACAAGTCTGACTCTTAGTCGACTTCGTTCTAACAAACTCGATTCTTAATCAGCTTCGTTCATTCAACAAGTCCGACTCTTAGTCGACTTCGTTCGAACAAGCTCGATTCTTAATCAGCTTCGTTCATTCAACAAGTCCGACTCTTAATCGACTTCGTTCTAACAAGCTCGATTCTTAATCAGCTTCGTTCATTCAACAAGTCCGACTCTTAGTCGACTTCATTCTAACAAGCTCGATTCTTAATCAGCTTCGTTCATTCAACAAGTCCAACTCTTATTCGACTTTGTTCTAACAAGCTTGATTCTTAATCGGCTTCGTTCATTCAACGAGTCCGACTCTTAGTCGACTTCGTTCTAACGAGCTCGACTCTTAGTCAGCTTCGTTCATTTAACGGGTCCGAAATCTAGGTCGACCTCGTGCTGATAAGCTCGACCTTTGGTCAGCTTCGCTCTCTTAAACAGGTTCGACTCTTAGTCAATCTCGTTGGAAGAAATTATACAAGTCCAAAGTCGATTGAATTAACCAGTCCGACTAAAGGCCTATAGCAACTCGTCTGTTCAATTAAAATCTAGCTTGACATTCAAGACAAATGGTTTAATCAAGGAAAAACAGATTCAAGCAAAAGTCAGCTGCGATTAAATAGAACAAAGTCCCCCAAAGCGGGGCAGGACTTAAACAAATAAAGGTTACGAGTTATGTGCCTCCCAAAAAACTGGGCCAAGGCATCCATACAATTATGCAAAACAAAAGCAAAAAATTGTTTTGGGACTTGTTTCATTACATGCCAATCTAAAAATCATCAAACAGCTGGACCGGAGACATTTGGGTCGCTGGTGATAGCTCGATCTTCTGCATCCCCTTCTTGCTGCTGGGGGCCTATGAGTTTATCCGAGTCTGAGAAGACTTGTTGAGCAGGGTCGTCATCTTCCTCCATATCTACAGCATCTTTTGTTGGGTTTTACGGGTCCATGCGCATCGGAATAAAGCATCAAATAACATAAAACCCAAGGAGCCCAGGATCCGTTCTATACAATTAAATTGAATCCTATGAGATAGATGTAACCAACCTTGAATGCTTTCCGTTCTTGAGCTATCGAACGATTCAATGATGTGATTTCAGATCACAAACTTCGTTCTTCAACTTGCTTGAACTCTAGGTCTTGATCGATGAACGAGCGAAGACCCTCTTTCGGTATCCACACCTTTGAATGAATCCAAGAACAATTTCTTGAAGATTGCTAGATCCTATAAAACCTTGGAATAATATTGAGAATATGTTTGTGAATTTCTATTGAGAATTTCGGCTAGCTTCCTTGGGTTGACAGACATTCATATTTATAGTACATTAGCATAGAATATGAATCCTAATCAAATTAGGAAAAGATTCTGTCAAACCGCCTCAGTGGCTTGTTGTGTCGCACGACCAGACACAGCACATGGCCTGTTCTGTCGCACGGCCTAACAAGCCCATTGAGGAGTTTTCTCAATCATTCTTCCTATGTTTTAATCAATTCATTTTAGTTGTGTGTGATCCAATAGGATTACATTATGTTGGCAATGAGTTCGATCATATCGACCCTCATAAGACATAAGCGGACTCTAGCAAGCCATTATGTCTACCCAAATAATGTAACGTAAGAGTTCACGTTTCCAATGGTGCCCTTCCATTTCTCCCTTTGTCTCGCGATGTTATATTGAACACAAGTCATGGTCCTCGTCAACTTGTCTTTGTTCAATGCTTTCTTGATCTTGAGTATAATGATAATCCAATCGTATTGGGTTATGGCCATACACTTTCATCATTATCACTCATCGAGGGGCTCAAGCAAAACATCTCTCTTCCGAGGGACAAATTCCATCTTGACTTATCATCCTTCCCATCATGAATCCGATCATGCCAAAGATAGCCTTTATATATATCGTGTTAACATACCGTTTGACTAAAATCAAACATGAATTTCATCATATGTAAGGTCATGATAATCTCAGGTCTAGGAACTAAATGAAGTAACCTTATGAGATTTAATTATGACATTTGATCATGACATAAATCTCATGTGGGTCAAGTCCAGTCACTTGTTCTCTAACAAGTACACATAATTTCAATGTGCATCTCTATGCATATAATCATCGTATGATTATCCATTGACAATTATACTAATTATTCTCTTAATAATTAGGGACGGAGATTATTATAAACAAATATACAAAACATATAATAATCAAATGATAGACATCTCATATAATAATAAATAATGTCAACAAATAAGTCTATAATCATAGGCCTAGGGCATAACACTAACAGTCTCCCACTTGCACTAGGCCCAATCTACCATGTATCGAATACCCATGGACCTAACATGACCATCATGTTTAGCTTGCGGGAGAGCCTTAGTTAATGGGTCCGCCACGTTGTCATCAGTGTCTACTCTGCATATCTTTACGTCTTCCCTTTCACATATCTCACGGATAATGTGGAAACGTCGAAGTATGTGTTTGGATCTCTGGTGTGACCTTGGTTCCTTTGCTTGTGCAATGGCACCATTGTTGTCACAGTAAAGTTCAATAGGATCTCTGATGCTTGGAACGACTTCCAAATCACTAATGAACTTCTTGATCCAAACTGCTTCCTTAGCTGCATCGGATGCCGCTATGTACTCAACTTCGGTTGTAGAATCAGCGACGGTACTTTGCTTGGAACTTTTCCAACTAACAGTGCCTCCATTAAGCGTAAATAAAAATCCAGACTGAATCTGAAATCATCCTTGTCGATTTGGAAGCTAGCATCTGTGTAGCCTTTAACTACAAGATCTTCTTCCATACCTCCAAAGACCAAGAATACATCCTTAGTTCTTCGTAAGTACTTAAGGATATTCTTGACTGCTATCCAATGTGGTTCGTGGAATCCGATTGGTACCTACTCGTCATGCTTAGAGCACACGAGACATCGGGTCTAATACATAACATAGCATACATGATAGACCCAATTGCCGAAGCATATGGAATACCATTCATTCTCTTTTGCTCATCATTAGTCTTAGGACTTTGATTCTTGCTAAGAGATATACCATGTAACATTGGCAAGTTTCCCCTTTTAGAATTTTCCATTTGAAATCTTCTAAGAACTTTGTCAATGTAAGTACTTTGACTTAAATCAATCATCCTCTTGGATCTATCTCTATAGATCTTGATACCAAGGATATATGCAGCTTCGCCCATATCTTTCATTGAAAAGCACTTTCCCAACCAAGACTTGACAATTACAGAAGTGCAGAATGTCATTTCCAATGAGTAAGATATCGTCGACATACAACACCAAAAATAGTGCTATGCTCCCACTAATTTTCTTGTATACACAAGGTTCATCTTCGTTCTTGATAAAGCCAAACTCCTTGATTGCTTCATCAAAACGTAGATTCCAACTCCTAGAAGCTTGCTTCAATCCATAAATGGATTTCTGCAACTTACACACCTTGTTAGAATTTTCTGGACTGACAAAACCTTCAGGTTGTATCATGTATACATCCTCAAGTAACTTCCCATTAAGGAAAGCTATTTTGACATCAATTTTCCATATCTCATAGTCATAATATGCGGCTATGGCAATTAAAATTCTAATAGACTTAAGCATAGCTACAGGCGAAAAGGTTTCATCATAGTCGATGCCATGAATCTGTCTATATCCCTTAGCTACTAGCCTAGCCTTATAGGTGTGCACCTTCCCATCCATGTCGGTCTTCTTCTTGAAGACCCATTTGCACCCTATGGTTTTTACACCTTCGGGTGGATCAATCAAGTTCCAAACTTGATTATCAGCCATGGATTGTAATTCGGACTCCATGGCCTCTTGCCATTTTTCCAAATCAGGAGCGTACATCGCTTCTTGATAGCAAGTAGGTTCATCGTTTTCGATTAACTCCACTTCATCACTTTCCGTAACGAGAAATCCATATCTCTCGGGTTCGGATCGTGACCTACCACTTCGGCGAAGAACTTGTGCATCTTGAACTGGTTCCACAACTCTTTGTGAACTTGGTTCAGTCTCTACCATTGGTTCAATGTTGTTTTCGGGTTCTCGAATTTTTTCGAGATCTATTTTACTCCCACTGGTTCCTTTGCGAAGAAACTCCTTTTCTAAGAAAGTACCATTACGAGCAACAAACACTTTGTTCTCGTTTCGGTTATAGAAATAGTATCCTTTGGTTTCCTTAGGATAACCCACGAAAACACATTTATCAGACTTAGGTGCTAGCTTGTCAGAAGTTAACTTCTTGACATATGCGTCGCAACCCCAAATCTTCATGAAAGACAAACTAGGTTTTCTTCCATGCCACATCTCGTATGGGGTCTTTTGAACCGATTTGGTAGGAACTCTGTTTATAGTGAAAGCGCTTTCTAGTGCATGTCCCCAAAAGGATACAGAAGCTCAACTTGACTCATTATAGAACGAACCATGTCTAACAAAGTTTTATTCCTCCTTTCGTACACACCATTCCATTGTGGTGTTCCTGGGTGGAGAGAGTTCTCAAACGATTCCACAACTCTTAAGATGATCACAAATTCTTGGCTCAAATATTCGCCACCTCGATCGGATCGAAGTACCTTAATAGTTTTGCCAAGTTGATTTTGCACCTCATTTTGAAATATTCGAAATATCTCAAACGATTCACTTTTATGTTTCATTAGATAAACATATCCAAATCTACTATAATCATCAGTGAATGTTATGAAGTATCGAAATCCTCCCCTAGCATCGCTACTCATAGGCCCACATACATCAGTATGTATGAGTCCCAATAAGTCGCCCGCCCTTTCACCGGTTTTGGTAAATGGGTCCTTGGTCATCTTGCCAAGTAAACAAGATTCGCATGTCTCATAAGATTCATAATCATGTGAGTCTAAAAATCCATCTTTGTGGAGTTTAGAAATGCGTTTCTCGTTTATGTGGCCAAGACGACAATGCCATAAGTAAGTGTGGTTTACATTATTGGGTTTAGATCTCTTATTAATGTTATAGACATCATTATCACGATTTTCAACATCAAGAATATAAAGGCCATTGAATGAAACAAAGAAGACAATAATGCATATCACTCTTGTAAATGGAAAATTTCTTATCACATATAAGAAAATTAAAACCTTCATTATCCAAACATGAAATCGAAATAATATTCCTACTTAAAGCTGGAACGTAATAACAATTGTTCAAAACAAGTATTAGTCCACTAGGTAAAGTAACTTCATAAGTTCCTACGGCTAATGCAGCAACTCTTGCTCCATTCCCCACACGTAGGTCCACTTCACCTTCCTTAAGCATCCTTCTGTTCTTTAGACCCTGCACATTTAAACAAATGTGAGTTCCACATCTGGTATCCAATACCCAAGAACTAGAAGTAGATAGGAATATATCTATAACAAAGATACCTGAAGTCGAAGCAACTCCTTTGCTCTTCTTCAGTGCTTCCTTGTATTTTGCACAGTTTCTCCTCCAATGTCCAATCTCATTGCAATGGAAGCAGACTGCGTCCTCTTGGGACTTGGGCTTAGCCTCTTTAGGCTTGGAAGCCTCTTTTGGTTTGACAACTTTTGCCTTAGGATTAGCAACCTTTGCTTTTACTTTACCCTTGAAACCCTTCCCCTTGTTAACCATCAGCACTTGGTCGGTTTTCTTCTCGACAATATTGGTTTCCGCAGTGTACAACATTTGAACTAACTCGGAAAGGTTTTTATTCATTCCACCCATGTTATAGTGCATTATGAAATTACTAAAACTTTTGGGTAATTAATTCAATATTATGTCGGTAGCCAACTCTTGGCTAATTGGAAAACCGAGCCTTTCAAGATGCTCAATGTGGCCCTTCAACTTAAGAGCATGGGGACCAACAGCTTGTCCTTCACTCATCTTGCATGAGGTTAAGACCGTAACTGTGTTGTACCTTTCTTGCCTAGCTTGTACTTGGAACATTTCCATCAGTCGATTGTTTAAGTCAACTGTCCCCAAGTGCTCAAGATCCTTCTGAAGGTTCTTGCACATGGCGGAGAGCATAAGGCAACCAACATCTGTAGAGTCACGCTTGTGCTTCAGATATTGATCCCTTACTGCCCTAGTAGCATTGGAAGCAGGTTCAGGTGGAATAGGTTCCTCGAGAACGTACAGTTTTTCTTCTTGCTTGAGAACAATTCTCAAACTACGGATCCAATCCATATAGTTTGTACCATTCTCTTCCAACTTTTCCTTCTCAAGGACAGATCGCAGTGAAAAGTGATTATTGTTTGATGCCATTTATTCTACAAAAAGATATACATAAAATATGAACACATATGAGTAAACATATCATATGAGAAGTATAATGCATTTAGGTAGAAAATATCAATCATATCACATATATGACTCTTTGATCTTTTATGAGATTTATTCAAGACATCATATGTCTAGGTATATTTTAATCTCATCTTATGCCTTGGGTCTAAAACCATTTTGATAACCCAATTAAGTTCATTCACTTTAAACGTATAGGAACCACCATTTTCTCATCTTGCTCGCATTCGAATAGAATCAAAGCACCTTGCTATGGCAAGCCCACCCAAAACTATCTGAATGGTCTCAAGTGTTTTAATCATGAATTGGCATAAAGAACTTAAAAGTTAAATGAAGGTTCTTTAAGGTAGATTATAAGCATATCAGCAAAGATAGTCATAATCGTGCACCAGGTAAGTTCCCAGGAAGATAGGTGAGCCATAAGGACTACTTAAGTACCAACTCTTCCTTAGACAGAACTCTCCTAGACATGCACAATCAGAAATCAGCTCTGATTTGACAACATAATCACTACCTTTTATAAACAATCAGTTTCCTTTTAAATTTCGCGTAATTATGACTTGCTTCCGTAAACAATCATAAAATCCAAAATTTTAATGTCTAAATCTAAACATAATAGGAAACTACAATGCAATGTTTCAACTAAATATAAAATTTCTTAGCACGTAAGAACAAATAAATCATGCATCGCAATAATTATTAAAATCATATTTTAATCAACTAACCATACATTAACAATGAATTAATCTAGCATAGTCCTATAAACTCAATTTTATAGCATCCAGATTAACATACAAATACATCAGATTGTAAACACATTCATAGATTAACCAGTTTGTTCATCAACTTGATACTGCCCAGAATGGGCTAGAAGTGTCGCGTGACAGAAGCAAGTTCTGTCGCATGACAGAAGCTAGTTCTGTCGCGTGACACAAGATGACTGTTTTCCAGATTTCCAGAATTCAATCAATTCTAAATCACAGAGCAATTAAATCATGCAAACGACTTTTAACAGATTTAATTCAATATCATTAGAACACGAATTAGGCATATTGTTTCAAAAACAATTAATCTATCGCATACAAAACATGCAAAAGAACATATAAACTATTTTATATTACTTTCTTAGCATGTTAATTCAAACTTAATCATACGAACGGGGCTCTGATACCACTGTTGGGTTTTACGGGTCCATGCACAGCGGAATAAAGCATCAAATAACATAAAACCCAAGGAGCCTAGGATCCGTTCTATACAATTAAATTGAATTCTATGAGATAGATGTAACCAACCTTGAATGTTTTCCGTTCTTGAGCTATCGAACGATTCAATGATGTGATTTCAGATCACAAACTTCGTTCTTCAACTTGCTTGAACTCTAGGTCTTGATCGATGAACGAGCGAATACCCTCTTTCGGTATCCACACCTTTGAATGAATCCAAGAACAATTTCTTGAAGATTGCTAGATCCTATAAAACCTTGGAATAATATTGAGAATATGTTTGTGAATTTCTATTGAGAATTTCGGCTAGCTTCCTTGGGTTGACAGACGTTCATATTTATAGTACATTAGCATAGAATATGAATCCTAATCAAATTAGGAAAAGATTCTGTCAAACCGCCTCAGTGGCTTGTTGTGTCGCACGACCAGACACAGCACTGTAAGTACCCAAATCTGGCTCATGCCTTCCGGTTAATTTTCCCGACATTTCGGTAAGTTTTCCGGTAATTCCCCGGACCTTCCTAGTATTCCGAAAATGTCCTGGAACAGTCCAAATTTAAATTAGGGCTGTAAGGAGCCTTTCTAATTAAGAAAACACGTTTTTCTTAATTAGGGAGAAGCTTCTAGAATGATGCCACCTTGCATGGTTCTAGAATGCTGAGTCATTGTGGATAAGACCGCACGGCCTCATTTGCAAAGGGCCTGCAGCCGCACGGCTTCATTAGCCTTATCCAGACTGCCTATAAATAGAGCCCTCCTCTACCCATTTCAACAACAACAACAACACAAACAATCACACACACACACTCCATAGCAGTCCAGACGTGAAGAAAACCCTTGAAGGCTCAAGAAGGCGAAGAAGAAGCTCAAGAAGCCATCTCCCTCCTCCTTGAAGACCCAAGAAGAACCTCTCCTCCTAGCTCCGTCCGAAGAAGCGAAGGAAACGATTGGTAACCTCGCACGCCCTAACCTTGCATTTTAATTGATATACTTGCTCATTGCATTCATATATCTTGCTTGGGATTTGGCATTTATTCATAAAGATCATATCTTTATCACCCCCTTCCCCTTTGCATGCATTAAGACCTCATTTGTCATAAAAATGTAGTCTTTTTCATAAAGGTGCATCCTTTGCACCTAAAATCCCTATTTTCCAATAAAAATGTTATCTTTATGCATCATTTGCATATAAAGATCAAATCTTTTTTCAATGAAAACGCATCCTTTGCATCAAAACCCCTTTTTCAATGCATCATTTGCATAAAAATCAAATCTTTATGCATCATTTGCATAAAGATCATTTCTTTCAATCAAAAAGCATCATTTGCTAAAACCAAAATGTCATCTTTTCATTAAAGAGTCATTTTCATCATGCATTTCCCCTTTTCCCCTAACCTTGGAACGGACCGGTGTAAAAGTTCTCATCTTTGCATCGTTCCTTCCATTAAAGGTTCATGATTTCTTTAGGAAAAGGATAACCTTGAACCCTATATCTCCGATTATCGCTTAAGAATGAGTATGAAGCCTCTATACGAGCTCGACCGTCTTAAAGCGTAGGATTGATGGGCTAAGGACATTCCTTCCTAAAGAACCTCATCTTTGACCACAAGGAGAGTCATTCTCTCGATCACGCAAGTCCCGAGGGTCCCGAAGTTTAAAATGCGATGATCATAAGTCATAAGATGAGGACGGGATCATAATCCCAAATACATAAATTCCAAGGAATCCCGAGCGACAACCAACAAATGGTTTGTACGTCCGGAAGACAACTTGGGACATTCCCCCCCTTATTTTCAAACACATGCACACAAAGAAAGCACGCAAGCAAACACGATTAATGAAATCTAGGGAGACTTGCTCCGGCAAGGCACTTTGGGTGAACGCCAAACGTTCTTCCCAAGGGGTAACTTAACCTCCGAACCCATAAAACCTTTTTTTCAAAGTTTTGAGGTAATCAAAATGGCGTGGCGACTCCGTTTTTCAAATAACTCGGATGTCTTCAAACTCGCGTGAATTCCAATAAACAAAAAATTTTGGGCACACATTCACAGTTTGGCGACTCCGCTGGGGAATCATCCCAAAGGAGAAAAGTTTTATTTTTCAAAACAAAAGTCGATACTTGGTATATAGGTGGACCCCACTTACCCTTCCTGTATCGCTCCCTAACCCGGGGCTTGGGATAACAAGGTGGTTTAACAATCCCACGTACCAGTATCCTTTTTGAAAAAAAAAATTTTGAAAAAAAAAATAGAAGAAAGCTTTTCCCTTTGAGCGGGTTAGACTCCCATCGCCGATTTCATTAATCGTGTTTGCTTTCTTTTACCATGCATTGCATCATTTGCATCTTGGAATCTGTGCATACTTTGAAACGGGAAACAACCCGAAAAATAGCAAAAGGAGTGGAACCTGGAAAATTGATCCATGCAGTCGTACGGCTAATCCTCATAGGATTCTGACCATACGACCTCAGTGGCAATTCCACCAGGAAAAATCATGGTTAATCTGCGCCTAGCAGCTTGGGGCTATTCAGCTCCACGATCGACCGGGGCTCCCTTAAAATTTACGATGCTTATGTGTTGCATTTTCCCCGTCCCGAAAATCATTCCTTTAAAACACATTATGAAAATGTCTGTGTTAACTCAAAAGGAACATTTTTAGGAGACCGCACACTACGCGCACTCCGATATATCCCGTACACTTTTGCACGCACGTCCTTCAAACCCGAGGGTGGTTCCATTTCACACGGACAGCCTTACGATGCTCCCTGCGCGCACGGAATCATCCCAACCTCCCCATGGCGGCCAAAGTGTCGACCAATGCACAGTCCGTGTCACACGTTTCAAAAATCCGTGACTTTTGGTTGGTTTTTGGTCTAGTCCGTGTCATATAGCCCAGTTGCATACCCACGTAAAGGTCAAGCCTTAGCTCATAACGGAAGCCAAGATTTTCGCTCAAGCGAAAATTCTGCCGAAATTCCGACAAGGAAAAATCGGTGGGATCTTGACTCCGACATTGACTATTGACCTTGACCCGCACGGAATGCGTAAGAGTCAAGACCAAGTCTTTGCCAAAATAAAAGATCTTTCGCTCAAGCGAAGCTCTGCCAAAATTCCGACAAGGAAAAATTGGCAAGATCTTGACCGGCATTGACTTCGATTCCGACTCGCGCACTGCGTATGCAACGAAGTTCAATGTGACACTGCGTCATCCGGCTTTTGCCGCCCGACCCATGCCTATTATATTCTCGGACATTACCGAAAGTCAAAAAACTGTCATTCGCTCAGGCGAAACTCTGTCAAAGATCCGTCAAGGCAGAGAGACGAGACTTTCCCGGTATTGCCTTGACTATAATCCGCATCGCTCGTGCGTTGAAAGGTCCTATGACCCGCTAGACCCGATAGGAGCGTTCTTTACTCTCGGTCGGTGGGATCCGCGTGCCCTATAGGACCCTCGCCCGGGCCGTCCCACCCCGGGAGGTCGAAATACGTGTGGAATACGAGGGGCTTATAGACGTAGTGACGGAACCCACCGATCCAGATCTAGAGTAGTTGCGAAAAGAAGGGCAAACCCCTTTTCCAACCAAATAGGAATAAATAAAAGACATGATTTTAAGTAAACTTGAACAATTAATGTAATCATAATTGCATTTTCTTATCTCGATATCCCTAATCGAGACCTCCTCGGTCCGGTTTCCGATTTTCTATCCCGACCTTTCATGGGTCAAACCCTAATCGAGACCTCCTGGTCCGATTTCGATTTCTCTCCCTCGACCTTTCATGGTCAAACCCTAATCGAGACCTCCTCGGTCCGATTTCCGATTTTCTATTCCGGCCTTTCATGGTCAAACCCCTAATCGAGACCTCCTCGGTCCGATTTTCGATTTTCCTATCTCGGCCTTTCATGGTCAAACCCCTAATCGAGACCTCCTCGGTCTGATTTTCGATTTTCCTATCTCGACCTTTCATGGTCAAATCCTAATCGAGACCTCCTCGGTCCGATTTCCGATTTTCCTATCTAGACCTTTCATGGTCAAATCCTAATCGAGACCTCCTCGGTCCGATTTCCGATTTTCTATCTCGACCTTTCACGGTCAAATCTCTAATCGAGACCTCCTCGGTCCGATCTCCGATTTTCTATTCCGACCTTTCATGGTCAAATCCCTAATCGAGATCTCCTCGATCCGATTTCTGATTTTCTATTCCGACCTTTCATGGTCAAACCCTAATCGAGACCTCCTCGGTCCGATTTTCGATTTTCTATTCCGGCCTTTCATGGTCATATTCCTAATTGAGACCTCCTCGGTCCGATTTTCGATTTCCCATCTCGACCTTTCATGGTCAAATCCTTAATCGAGACCTCCTCGGTTCGATCTCCAAATTTCAATCTTGACCTTCCAAGGTCTCATCTTTTTCGATCAAATAGGATTAGGAAAAAATGTGTTTCGAGCAAAAGTTAAAGCGATAAGTGCATGTTACTTGAGCCTTCAGCCTAAACGTTTACCTTCGAGTCTAAACCTTATCTATCCCCGAGTCTAAACCCTGCCTATCCCTTTCCCGCAGCAAGAAGGAGGTGGACAAGAATTCTGGGTCAGCAGTTTTTCAGAGAACCTTAGGTTCAGACAGTTCATCAGCTCAGTCAGAATGGCAGATTTGACAGAAAACAGTGAGGGTGCAGGAAGTCAGATGGTTAGGAAGGAAGAGTTAGTCCTGGCCTTGGAAAGTGCCCATAAGGTTCATAAGGAACAGCAAGCCATGCTTATCGATGCGCTCCGTCGTCATGGGGTTCAGATAGTGGTCGAGTCCAACGGTTCCTCGGTTATGGTAGAAGATGAGACTCGTAAGTAGCCATCTCGGCTCCTCAGCCTATAACCAATACCTTCCTCCATCAACATATGATCCCTTGCCAATGACCACTTCTCCTCAGTCCTTTCCAACATCCCAGCTCATCAGGGTCCCATTGCCCTCAGCTCCTCAGAACGGATTGGGCTTCACCCCACCTATCCCTCAGTTTCGCCAGCACTCCGCGCCTATACCCCAACTTCACAGAATCAGTTTGAGCTATGTAGCTATGTTCTGAAGCCACTATACCCACCTGAATGCAATCATGAGCTGCTAAAAGAGAGTTCAGATGCATCAAGTTTTCAGCTGTCACCCACAAGACTTAGTGAATTCACCCGTCAGTTTCACCGGTCTGCGGTTGTGATTCCTTCTACAGATAAGAACTTTGTTGCGAGTTTCAGTAACTCGAGAGTCCCCGTTGACCCCCATGTGGCAATATTGATGGAACAAGTGAAACAAATGCAAGAGAAGTTTGACTTCATGATGAGTATCAATACTCCCTCGACCCCAGACGTCGAACCAAGCAAGGAAATGACTCCACCAAACATGACCCAATGCCACCAGCACCAAACAGCAACCGTACCCATGTCAGCACCAGTTCCTCACAAAGGAAAGAGTGTCGTAGCCTCCTTCAGCCAAATCCAACAATGGAACCAACTGGACAATGGAACTCCGAGTCTTGAGAACAACAATGTCTCCCGAAAACTCCGCAATACGGATATGCCTTTAAGCCAGATTCTGGAAGAACTGATAAAAGAAAAGCTGATAAAGCCACTGGAGAATTGGAAGCCCAGGAACCCCAGTATTCGGTTGGATGAGTCCAAGCATTGCCTTTTCCATCAACACCCCGGGCACAACACCGATGATTGCACCTATTTGAGGCATGAGATCCAGAAGTTGATAGAAAATGGGAAGCTCGAGAACCTCCATGGGCCAAAAACAAAGCTATGGTAAGAGGTCGATTCAGATGTACAAGGTCGAAACGTCGCCCGATGATTTCGGGATGCCCATGAGCAAAGTTTTCGATGATTTGGTGAAACAAGGCCTTCTCACACCTCTCGAGAATTATAAGCCAAGAAACCCCAAGTAGAGTTGACAGACCAAGTTCTGCCGAGTACCACAAGCATTTTGGGCATGTGACAGACAGTGTGTGAATCAAGAAAGAAATTCAAATGGCCGATCTACGAAGGAAAGCTCAAGCTCCCCGGGCACCCAACCATGAAGAGTAGCTAGACTAGGGTTTACCTATCCTTAAGCAAGAGAAAAGAAAAAAAAAATAGTCTCTCGCCAACCTTCGTAGGTTCTAGTACTTTTCTCTTTCAAATCAAGTCCTCTACGGACATTGTATTTAATCTTCAATTTTCTATAAAAGAGTCTTCTTCTTTTCTTGCTAGACTTAAGACATTATTTGCACACCTACATTACATTTAATGAAATGGTTTTATTTTATATGATCACTTGCATTGCTCAACAAGTAATCTCTCGAAATAATTCACGTTCTGATTAATCGGTGTGAGAAAGTCAACCAATTCTCTCCCTATACACCTTCCTTAGGCCTCCATCAAGCCATACACTTTCCTTGCTTCACAAAAAAGGCCTTCATTAAACCATACACTTTCCCAATCATGCCCCCACCTTCATCTTGACCAAGTCAACGACGGCGGCAACATCAAGGGACAACAAAAAGCCACTCAGCTTCGAAAGATTGACCCCGTGTCGACAACGACCTAGGAGTTTGGCTTAGACCTCAAGGGTATCAAGAAAGTTCAAGCAGGGGCTCGCCTTGGCCCTCAGGTGCTTCAAAAAAAAAAAAAAATGTGGTGCAAAAAGAGTAATGCCCAGCTAGGCTGAAAATCCCAAAAAAGGGCAGTCTAGGCAAAAAACAGGCTTGCACATAAAAAAAAAGAAAGAAAAAAAAAAAAATCTTAGTAGCAAAAAGAGTAATGCCCAGCTAGGCTGAAAATCCCAAAAAAGGGCGGTCTAGGCAAAAAACAGGGTTGCACATAAAAATAAAAGGAAAAAAAAAAAGAAAAAGAAAATGAGGCCAAGGACCCAGCACCGCCCATCAAAAGCTTGACGGACAGGCAAAATCAAAGCTCAGAGAATGAAAGTTGTCGATAACAATGGGGCGGTCGAAGCAAAGCCAGAAGCATTTCATAAGCCTGTAGGCACGTGCAAATCCTTTCTCCCCCAATGAAAGAGGAAGCAATCAGAAGCAGCCGTCCAAGAATGACTTGGTCAAGGAATCATCCCGAGGCCCACGCCTCATCATCTCATCCTAGCCTTTTCACTAAAGGAACCACAAAAATCCCATTTTCCAAACACAGTCCGGCCAAGGCCGAACTACGGCGACCTGAGCTCCTCACAACGAGGGGAACGTAGGCAACCAGCAATGGTCCGGTCATAAACATATCCAAATTCCTGAAAAACCAGTCTCATCAAATGACCTCTCCCATAGACACAGTCAAATCCCAGAAAACCCGGTCTCATCAATGACCTCCCTGTACACAAACCTTTCTTTTACACCAGCCAATCTTGATCCGCGGCAGTGGTTGACTTTCTCCTCATGATTAATCAGAATGTTTGTTCATATCGAGATTAATGGTTGAATAACCCGAACATCAATAAAGGGTTTTAAGCAATCTTGTGATCATTGTAAATAAAACAAAGTTTTCAGATGTCTTGACAAGTCTTCTCTTTCTACATCTTAGGAAAAATAGTGCTAAACACTGATTTTCTGTCAGCAGGGGCTTCCATACACTTTTACAAACCCTTCTACGCTTATACTCTCTCAAAAGAGTCAAACCCAAAGCGAGTTTTTGCGCCTACATTGAATAAGGCCGTCAAAATAACACAAAAATCGGGATCTATTCCCACTTTTCGAAAAAATATGCCCCTGTATGTATACATTTCTAAAATCTTTTCTTTCACATCTTCTTAAGGTTGGTGATTGACTAAAAAAAAAAAAAAAGGGATAGGTTTTCCCTCTTCGCTACAATTCGCATTAGAGCTGCCTTGGAACTCTTCAAAATTGGGTCTTTGCCAAGCCATTCCTTTAAACTGGGCTTCTTTAGCCATTTTTGGGGTTCGCATCGAGTTCTTCACTAGGTCCCTAGATGGATTCGGTCTTGGTCGAGATTAACCCCGGGATCACGTTCGCAGTACCAATCGATTGGGATTTTTGCTAGGTCACTGGGCGGGGGCTTCGCCAAGTCACTTCGCCTACTCGGTTCATTCAACCGGGGCTTTGCCAAATGAAAGGATCTTTCCTTGCTTTAGTAAGACATGGGGCTTTGCGAAAGTTTTTCCTCGGACCAGGGGCTCAGATAAGTTACATCCATCCCTAGAAGAGAGGTTTGGTCACTTCAATATACGCTTCGGTTATAAAAGCACATCGGCATCGCCTTCAAGCGCCGAGTTTAAGAAAAGGACCTTAATCAAGACCCGAGGTTTAAACCCAGTCTCGGCCCAAGAAGGAATTCTAGTCCACGTAGACAACATCTCGGCAACAATGACGGTTCGATCCGCACCCAAGGGATACGACCCCACCTGTTTGAAACCCGTCTTAAACAATTCCCAAATACATTCCATATGTATATCCAGACCCAGTCCCTACCATGTTTCCAAGAAAAAAAAATCACCCCTAGGCTCAAGTAACGTGCCAATTGCTAAAAATAACATTTTCTCCCAAAAAGCGCCTCCGTTACTTCCGTTATAACGAGATAACGCCAGGCGACAGTTTCCTAATTGTCAAGTTTTCCAAACTTTAGCTACCCATATCTCTGATTCGAAAGAGATTGAGAAGTATGCTCAAGTTTTTCCCAACTTTAGCTACCCATATCTCTGATTTGAAAGGGATTGAGAAGTATGCTCAAGTTTTTCCAAGCTTTAGCTCCCTCTATCTCCGTCATAAAAGAGATAGCGCCGTAAGCTTTAGCTTCTGTTAAAAGGAAATAATTTTTAGGTGACAGCCTCCAGTAATTGTCAAATTAGGTGACAGCCTCCAGTAATTGTCAAAATTAGGTGACAGCCTCCAGTAATTGTCAAATTAGGTGACAGCCTCCAGTAATTGTCAAACTAGGTGACAACCTCCGAATTGTCAGAACTCTAAACTTGTGCTACCACTATCCGCGAATAGTGATGTATGCCCAAGTCATTCCAATTTGTGCTACCACTATCTGCGAATAGTGATGTATGCCCAAGTCATTCCAATTTGTGCTACCACTATCCGCGAATAGTGGTGTATGCCCAAGTCATTCCAATTTGTGCTACCACTATCCGCGAATAGTGATGTATGCCCAAGTCATTCCAATTTGTGCTACCACTATCCGCGAATAGTGGTGTATGCCCAAGTCATTCCAATTTGTGCTACCACTATCCGCGAATAGTGATGTATGCCCAAGTCATTCCAATTTGTGCTACCACTATCCACGAATAGTGATGTATGCCCAAGTCATTCCAATTTGTGCTACCTCTATCCGCGAATAGTGACGTATGCCTAAGTCATTTCAACTTGTGCTACCTCTATCCGCGAATAGTGACGTATGCCCAAGTCATTCCAACTTGTGCTACCTCTATCCGCGAATAGTGACGTATGCCCAAGTCATTTCAACTTGTGCTACCTCTATCCGCGAATAGTGACGTACGCTCAAGTTTCCCAACTTAAGTTACCTCTATCTCCGTCATAAAGAGATAGCGCCATAAGCTCTAGCTTCATCAGGTGACAGCCTCCGAATTGTCAAAATCTCAAGGATCCTAGACATCGTTCCTAACTATCTAGTGATGCTTGAACTACGATCAAGGCTTGATTCCTCCGGGATACGTAGGTAGCCTTTTATAAAAGGTCCAGCCATTCGACCACTTTGGTCACCCTGTTTCTTTGTCACTCCTCAGTGATAAAGCGCCCCCTCATAAAAGTTCAAATATTCGACCACCTGGGTCACTCCTAGCATGTCCCCAGTAGGATCAATTGCTTGACCTCCTAGGTCATTTTCTCTTCTTTTTCCCGGCAAGAGACCAGTTTCTCTTCTTCCTTCCCCAGCGGATCCTAATCCCGAACTACGGCCTGGCTTGATTCCTCCGGGATACGTAGGTAGCCTTCCAAAAGGTTCAGCCACTCGACCACCTTGGTCTCCCAATCCGTCTCGGCATTCGCCAGATCGGATCCTTTTCTATCGACAACCCCACTCGCCTTGCAAGTGACGTTGCCGAGGGCTTCGTAAGTACCCAAATCGGCTCATGCCTTCCGGTTAATTTTCCCGACATTTCGGTAAGTTTTCCGGTAATTCCCCGGACCTTCCTAGTGTTCCGGAAATGTCCTGGAATGTCCAAATTTAAATTAGGGCTGTAGAGCCTTCCTAATTAAGAAAACACGTTTTCTTAATTAGGAGAAGCTTCTAGAATGATGCCACCTTGCATGGTTCTAGAATCTTTGGAGTCATTGTGGATAAGACCGCACGGCCTCATTTGCAAAGGGCTCGCAGCCGCACGGCTTCATTAGCCTTATCCGCATCGCCTATAAATAGAGCCCTCCTCTACCCATTTCAACAACAACAACAACACAAACAATCACACACACACACTCCATAGCAGTCCGTACGTGAAGAAAACCCTTGAAGGCTCAAGAAGGCGAAGAAGAAGCTCAAGAAGCCATCTCCCTCCTCCTTGAAGACCCAAGAAGAACCTCTCCTCCTAGCTCCGTCCGAAGAAGCGAAGGAAACGATTGGTAACCTCGCACGCCCTAACCTTGCATTTTAATTGATATACTTGCTCATTGCATTCATATATCTTGCTTGGGATTTGGCAGTTATTCATAAAGAGCATATCTTTATCACCCCCTTCCCCGTGGCATGCATTAAGACCTCATTTGTCATAAAAATGTAGTCTTTTTCATAAAGGTGCATCCTTTGCACCTAAAATCCCTATTTTCCAATAAAAATGTTATCTTTATGCATCATTTCGCATATAAAGATCAAATCTTTTTCAATGAAAACGCATCCTTTGCATCAAAACCCCTTTTTCAATGCATCATTTGCATAAAAATCAAATCTTTATGCATCATTTGCATAAAGATCATTTCTTTCAATCAAAAAGCATCATTTGCTAAAACCAAAATGTCATCTTTTCATTAAAGAGTCATTTTCATCATGCATTTCCCTTTTCCTAACCTTGGAACGGACCGGTGTAAAAGTTCTCATCTTTGCATCGTTCCTTCCATTAAAGGTTCATGATTTCTTTAGGAAAAGGATAACCTTGAACCCTATATCTCCGATTATCGCTTAAGAATGAGTATGAAGCCTCTATACGAGCTCGACCGTCTTAAAGCGTAGGATTGATGGGCTAAGGACATTCCTTCCTAAAGAACCTCATCTTTGACCACAAGGAGAGTCATTCTCTCGATCACGCAAGTCCCGAGGGTCCCGAAGTTTAAAATGCGATGATCATAAGTCATAAGATGAGGACGGGATCATAATCCCAAATACATAAATTCCAAGGAATCCCGAGCGACAACCAACAAATGGTTTGTACGTCCGGAAGACAACTTGGGACATTCCCCCCCTTATTTTCAAACACATGCACACAAAGAAAGCACGCAAGCAAACACGATTAATGAAATCTAGGGAGACTTGCTCCGGCAAGGCACTTTGGGTGAACGTCAAACGTTCTTCCCAAGGGGTAACTTAACCTCCGAACCCATAAAACCTTTTTTTCAAAGTTTTGAGGTAATCAAAATGGCGTGGCGACTCCGTTTTTCAAATAACTCGGATGTCTTCAAACTCGCGTGAATTCCAATAAACAAAAAATTTTGGGCACACATTCACAAGCACATGGCCTGTTCTGTCGCACGGCCTAACAAGCCCATTGAGGAGTTTTCTCAATCATTCTTCCAATGGTTTAATCAATTCATTCTAGTTGTGTATGACCCAATAGGATTACCTTATGTTGGCAATGAGTTCGATCATATCGACCCTCATAAGACATAAGCGGACTCTAGCAAGCCATTATGTCTACCCAAATAATGTAACGTAAGAGTTCACGTTTCCAATGGTGCACTTCCATTTCTCCCTTTGTCTCGCGATGTTATATTGAACACAAGTCATGGTCCTCGTCAACTTGTCTTTGTTCAATGCTTTCTTGATCTTGAGTATAATGATAATCCAATCGTATTGGGGTATGGCCATACACTTTCATCATTATCACTCATCGAGGGGCCCAAGCAAAACATCTCTCTTCCGTAGGACAAATTCCATCTTGACTTATCATCCTTCCCATCATGAATCCGATCATGCCAAAGATAGCCTTTATAGATATCGTGTTAACATACCATTTGACTAAAATCAAACATGACTTTCATCATATGTAAGGTCATGATAATCTCAGGTCTAGGGACTAAATGAAGTAACCTTATGAGATTTAATTATGACATTTGACCATGACATAAATCTCATGTGGGTCAAGTCCAGTCACTTGTTCTCTAGCAAGTACCCATAATTTCAATGTGCATCTCTATGCATATAATCATCGTATGATTATCCATTGACAATTATACTAATTATTCTCTTAATAATTAGGGACGGAGATTATTATAAACAAATATACAAAACATATAATAATCAAATGATAGACATCTCATTTAATAATAAATAATGTCAACAAATAAGTCTATAATCATAGGCCTAGGGCATAACACTAACATCTTCAATCTCTTGGATGACCACATCAAAGTTTCTGAGAGCTAAGGGAGGAGCAGTCCACGGTTCACAAGCCTCTTCCTGATCCTGCTGGGCAATGAAGGCCAAGTCGTTATTAGTGTAAGGAACGATCGAGTGACCACCGCGAGAAGCCATATCATATTGAGGTTCAGATGCCGAGCGAGCTAGTTGTTTAAGGGAGACTTCAGAGGTGGCATCAACTAGAGCTCGACGGGCCATGTGGCGCTTACCCACATCCAGGAAATCCTTAGCCTTGTCGACAACAGTTTTATAATATTAACCGCTCTCCTTGAACTTCTCAACAGCTGCCTTAGAAGCGGCTTGAAGCTCCTCCCTCCATTTGGCCCTAGCTGCGTTGTGTTCCTCATTCAACCCGGCCAATAAGGAATCTCTCTCCTTGAGGAGCTGGGAAACTGTTGCAAGCTCTTTCTTCGTTTTCTCATGCTCCAAGCGCCCTGCGTCTCTCTCAGTGGTCACCTCACCAACTTTGGCCTCAGCAGCCTTCAGGTCGACCAACGCTTTGTTCTTATCCACCAAAGTGTCATTCTTCAAAGCCTCCAAAGCATCATAGGAGGAGTCCAAATCATTGTATTTCTCCTTCAACTCATCTAAATCATGAGATTTCTTGGCATATTGGCTCATATCCTGCCTCTCCCTCTCAATGGATGCCCTCCAAGAGCTCTTGGCTTGCTCCACCATGGTAAGGAACTGAATTAAAGAAATTAAAGTGTTAGCTATGCAGAGATTCAGAAAATAAAGTGACGACCTCAAAGTATAAGCGACTAAACCAAGAAAGGGAACAAAGGCTTACCTCGCTCTGCACCAAGCCAGATCGAGCAGAAAATTCCTCTGGAGTCATCCCCTTATCGGCAAAATGGGCAAGCAAGTCGACGTCAATTGCCCTCCTAACCACCACTTGACCAAGGCTTAGCTCGGGATAACGGCGGCTCATACTGTTTACCCCACTGAGAGGAGGCACATCACTTAGCTTCTTTATTCGAGCCTCAATGGACTCTTGGCTAGGAGGAGAGGAAATTGGGGGAGGAAGTTGGCTTGAAGAGACGGTTTTACCCTTATCAACCCTTGAGCTCTTCTTCGAGTTCAAAGGGCGATCATCATCTTCCTCCAGGACATCATCATCAACATTTACCACATTTAAAGGGATAGCCCCACCAGTCCCTTGTTCAGAGGTCGCAGCATGAGATTCAAGGTTTGGATCGGAGCTCGGGCTTGGTCTAACCGACCTATTGGACTCATTTCCCTCCTCAGTCGCTCCCCGAGCTTGGCTACTACTCTCCAAAGGATCCTCCGACCCAATCTCCTCCATTGGCACCATCCCAACATTATCTTTGGATAACAAGTTATTTCGTCTCTCAGCTTCTCTCTCTCTCTCTCTGTTAGCTAGAGCATTGGTGGCACCGTGAGCTTTTTTGGCTTTCTTCTTGTCCGATACTTCAACAATGCCCACCATATTCGCTTCTTGTTCAGGGTCAGAACTGCACCAAAACCAAGACAACAAAAGGTTAGATCAACAAATGAGAGTTCTACATACGAGCTACGAGTTCTATGTACGAGCTAACTATGTACGAGCTAACTATTCTACATGCGAGCTAAGAGTTGTACATACAAGTCAAATTATTTCTATGTACGAGCTACCAGTTCTACATACAAGCAAATAATAGGCGAGTAAAGAAATAAAGACCAGTAAGCTCTTACCGCCAACGTGCTCCCCATTGTCCTTACAGTAGTTGGCCGTCCTTTGGCAAAATTGGCACTTATCCTCGAATCTACCCAAGGCATGGGTGACCCAATCAGGATATATCGTGCCCCTATCAACAGGGACCAGAGGCTGCACTTCTCCCTCACCAGCCATCATCCCAGCTTGGATGTAATTGTACTTGGTGGTCCCCAGGCGTTCCCAACTAATAGGTCCCCTATCAGCCAACTGGCATAGTCTCTTATACAGATCAAAGTGCCAATGTGGCTCCCAATAGTTCTCCTCTTCTATAACCTCTGTTTCAGCGTTGGGTAGAGGGAATTCCCATCCTAATCTACTCTCCACTACTACAATATGGGAGTTCCACCCACTCGCCTTGCTGGGAAGGTTCATAAACAGATTAGGGGAGTTGGGTTTAGATGGGGTGCTGATTCCCATATCAGTTTTACCAAACTTAACACTGAAGAATTCCTTAAAGACTCTCATGTAAGGCTCATATCCAAGAAACCTACAGACCATGGCAAAGCACACCAGGACCCTGCAAGTGTTTGCTCCCAGCTGGAGGGGCAAAGCATCCGTACACTCCAAAAATTCGTTGATAAAAGGATTAAGTGGCAACCTCAAGCCAGCTTCGAATTGGCCGTAGAAGAAAGCTACCTTAGTGGCATCCTTAGTAAACGTACTACCAAATTGAGCCATGAAATCCTTCTTACTGTGGATGGTCACCCTAAATTCCTCCTTATTTACCTCACAAAATTCATATATCATGGTATATCTGTGAGCACCCCAACCCGGGACCTAACACGTGTCCCGAGCTAGAGGAGCTCAAACTAAGAAAATCCATCTAAATTTTTAAAACATTTATTTGCCTTTAAAGGAAAACTACTTTTCAAACTTCCAAGTAAGAATTAATTAATAATATCTCTACTAAAAGGAGATCCAACTACAACTTTAAAAATCCGAAATCTGATTAATTACACAAAACCCTGAACAACATTGTTTAATAAAAGTGTTTTTCAACAAATTACAAAAGAGGAATATTTAATAAGTACTCCTAAACAACCCACTCCTATACTTAACTTGTCAAGCCCCAAAAGCAAAAGTCCACAATGAAATCCCCGGCCTCACCGGGTTCGGGTCACCTGCCTCTGAATCTAAAACAAGAAAGGGGAGAGGGGTGAGAATAAATCTCAAAGAAGCTATTATGGATGCAAAGCAAGATGCCATACAAGATGCAACACGTAGCATGGCAACACATCAAAAGACATATTCATATAACCCGAGAGGCTCCTGCCGCCAACCGTCCCATACCGGTTGGAGACAACGACCACCAAGCATGAATATATCACAACACATAAGTACGATAAAGTAACACTTAGAAGGATACTGAGCCAAGGTTTCATCTCCAAAAGGATATACACATCCGAGCAGCAGCAACAGTTGATGAAGCGATTCCGGAACCATGAACAATAACAGCACTCTGGGGACTCGGACACACACCCTATCCCGGTGAAAACTAGACCATCTACCTCAAAAGGAGATGCTAGCCCACAAATCCCACGCAAGGGGGACAAACTCGGCAATGTATGAATTATAATGAACTCGGCTCGGTGCCATTATAAATCCATAACATTGCCCAACAAACAAATAAACCAATACCGGCTGGATTTACATAACTAAGCACAGTAATAACATACTTGCTTAACCAAACATTGTATGATCCAAAGTAGGGATACATACCACAATAGAATATCATAAAGATAGCAATATAAATCCACAAAGGGGATAACAATAGCCACATGGTAGTATATACTCATGCCCAATCAATATCAAAGTGCCACAATTTATGAGCACACTAAACAACATCAACAACAATATATATAGGTAACACTAAGTAAGGGAACGAGGTATCATTAACCTACCCTACCATTTCCATATACAAGGGTACAAGGCCCCTATGAAGGTTCAAGTTCAATTACCAAGTGGGAGTCACAATTTATGAGTGATCAATTAAGGTTACTAAACAATTCTGGTTCAAATCCAAAGTCCAGTTGCTGAAGGCTTGGGCGACCGCCCATACCTCTTGGGCGACCGCCCAAGAGGGTTTCAAAGGGATGCCTAAGTTTCTGCCTAAGTGGGCGACCGCACACTCAGCCATGGGCGACCGCTCACAAGGGAGTTCAAAGGGAAGGGCGACCGCCCAACACCTATTGGGCGACCGCCCAAGGGGTTTTTTCTAAGGCAATCACTCCCTGGACACATGGGCGGCCGCTCACGCCCCCTTGGGCGACCGCCCAAGTGTTTGGACCAAAATTTCCAGATTTCTTTAATTGCTTTTCTTACCATTTTCTATTCCTTTCCAATCATTCCTTCTACTCTAAGCTCAAGAACAACCAAAGGATTTCCTCGGTTGCCAAAGTTCATCCTAACTCATCTAAATTCAACATAAAGGAACCCTAGATTATGGATCATGGCACATTACACCCAAATCATATACTCTAGATTATCATCCAAACATTAAGTTCATCATATTTCATTTTCTACTTATCCAACTCTCATAAAATTCCCAAAACATGAATCAAGCATCACATAGATTTAGGTTATTTACCAATTCAAGCTAACATCTTCTAACCTAACTTCACCCATTTCATTCAATCTAAATCAATTCCTAAGAACAAGAGTATACTTCTTTGTCATTTACCCATCTCCCAACTTTAAATAGGTTTCCAAGGCATTTACAAAATTATCATCACAACAAGAACAACAAATAGAGTTCATGAACATTCATAAGAAGAGAATCATAATAACTCACTTGGATTTGCAAAGGAATGTGGATCTTTCTAGCTAGATGAGTTCCCCAAGATGAACCCACTTCAAGGATGCTCTAAGACTTGATTTTTGGTGAAGAAATGTTCTTGACTTCAAAGCTTCATGCTTGGGCTTCCATGGGAGCTCTCTAGGATTTTCTCTAGAGGAAGAAGTAAAATGAAGGAGGAGGAAGAAGTGTGAGGAGGTTAAGGAGAGGGGGAGGGGCCGGCTAGGGGAGGCAAGGGGGAGAGGAGAGGGGGGTGACACTTGGCATGGCATGGGGAAGTAAGGGATTTTGGCCCCCCACCAAGAATATCTACCTAGGCTTTCACTTCCACTTTAATTTAAAATTAACTCTTTTATTAAATAAATTCATCCTACTCATTTAACCTCCCTACACTATTTATCATTTTCCCATTATTATTATTATCCAAGTTTATTTATTTAATGTCCAATAAATTCTCAAAAGGTTCCTAATTCACTTCCCACCCAATTATCTAAATTTAAGAGTTTAAAGACATAATTGAACACATAAAAATAAATATAAATATTAAAAACATTTAATATAATATTAAAAATTGATGCCTAGGGTTGGGGTCGTTACACTCACTCCCCCTTAAAGAAAATTCGTCCCGAATTTGATTGTCACTTACTCCTAAGGTTCAAACTAGCAAAGGTTACCTTTTCACAATTTCTAACTTAATACTTTTCCACTAGATTTCTCAATGGCATGACTCTACTATACATTCCCATAACCCGAGTACTCTAGGACTTCAATTCTCAATTAGTCTCTTCATTTCTATGATTCTTCCCAAGATTTCTAATTTCATTAATAACACGATTTTACGATGCAACACCCCAAGAATACCATACAATTATTACTACCCGAATTTCCACGACCTCAAGAAAGTACAATTACATAAAGGTATTACAACTTAAGTCACCAAATTCATTACGATATTATATTTAAAACTTCAAATACCCTATAAGCGGTCCCAAGTTAGTCTATAAGTCGAATCACCAACATTTTCTAAAACTTCACTTGGATTAACAAACTTTGGTGCTAAATTACCTTAGGCCTAACTTTACTAATTCCATCCCGATAAATTGGGGATCGATAATATCTTCCTGAACTAAGCTTCATACGGTTTCATCTCAAAGCTAGAATGTAAACTTGCTAAGGTTACTTAAACTTCTCAAGTTGAAAGGAAAATCCGCCACACAACCCACCTATTCTTCCGGAAATTGGATAGTCTTCAAACCTTTTCCTTTCGACTAACTAAATCCTCCAACTCCTAGGATCAGTAACAACTCTCAAGGAACTTCAAAAGATAAGGTTCCTATTTAAATCACACAACCAATTGTAACCATTCTCGATAAATGATAAGAAAATTCCGCTCTATCTAAATTAACTTTCTCGAACATACGCTATCACCTTCCCAATTTGCACAACACTACACCTTGATCTTCCGGTAATATATACTTAAAATTTCACAAGATCCCCACATCCACTAGGTAAGGTAAGGATCGGGTCCAAAGCCAACCTATTCTCTATTACTAACAATGTGATTCATCCTCATCACATCCTACACCATTTATACGCCCTTTAGAGTCAACCAAAGCAACGACTTTTCCATTCTTAAGAATTCCTTAAATCTCTTCGACAGCACTTGCCAACTCAAAGATCAAGGACTTAACCCTCGCAAAATCCTTGGCAACGCCCGAGTTTAAGACTATAGAACCCAAAATTTGCAATCCTCTCGAGCTAACACTAGCTAAACTTTGCATATAAGGATTCTTCACAAGGAATAATTAACCCAATTCTCAATTTATTTTTACAACCTTCCCGAAACTTTAATTAACAAGGATATCATCAATTCTAATTACTCTAAAGTCATCAAAATAGGGATTACAATTCTGCTTATCCTACTCAGAACCAACACATGAAACATATCGACGGGAGCACAATTACCATTTACTTACAACTAGCACATAAAAATTTTGGAAAAGACTCCTTATGCAAGTCTAGCATATATCAATTGCTCTTCACATCTTAACTCAAAATTTTCACCTTAAATACCCACATATAACAAGAATTTCACATTAAGGTTTACCTATAACAATTACCAATATAAGCAAATCTAGGCATGGAAAAAGGAGACTCACCTATTATGATAGTCTACCATTATACAAAGAATTACTTAACCCTCCAGGTCAAGTATATCTTAAAATCATAAATTAATAATCATACCAAACCCACTGGCAATACATGCCCAGTCATAACCACATCACCATCGTGGTAAACCAAAGAAGGTTCGAGGTATTCTCTCATAAGAGCGTAATCCTCTAACAATAAAACAAATTCTCAACGATGTATGTCACATATAAGCAAAATGTGATGCCAAACATAAATGATATGCAACGGGATCTATAAAATATGACCCTAACTTTTGAGACAGGAATATACCTCTAGCGACCTCTCGAGGGACCTATCTCTCCCGAAACCGAAACACCTACTCGACCATAGACCTTCTCTCTCGGCTCCCCTTCGCTATCTCTCTTGGTACCACCTCTTTGTCGTCCACCTTTGCCGACCGTCGCCCGAAGCTCGCTCCCGCCGAAACTTTGGACAATTCCTCCTAAAGTGTCCCATTCCCCCACACTTAATACACTTACCTTGCTTACTCCAACAATGATCTTCTGTATGTCCAATCCTCTTGCAAAATTTACAATTCATCCCATACCGCTGGATTTTGGCCTAGATAAAGAAGCTACCCTAAGTTCCCCTCTCTTATTCCCCGAGGCTCAAGTCCTTGGTTGTCCTCTAGTGATTTTGGATCCTTGTCTCTATATACTTTGGCTTGTTTCCAATCCCATCTTCCGATTTTCCACTATTTTCCCGATGTCCTTTTCAAACTTATATGCTCTATCTATGATCGTTTGGAAAGCGGTGAAATTATTAATCCATACTTTCTTCCTAAGCTCGCTCCTCAAACCTCGTTACAAACTTCGAACCCTTTTTACTTCATGCGATACCAAATGAGGGCAACACCTAGCTAATTCCTCAAACCGGACTGAATACTGATCTACCGTCATGTTCCCTTGTTTTAGTCTTATGAATTCAATCTCCTTTTTATCCCTTGTAACCATAGAAATGAAATAGTCCTCGAACTGTTGAGTGAAATTATCCCAAGTCCGGGGGCGTATGATCCCGCTCCCAACTTCCCTTCAATATCTGCCACCACTGACCAGCTAAACCCTCAAGTTTGAACACGGCATACCTAACTTTCTCTTCGTTGGGACTTTCTATAACCTCAAGAATCCTATTCATTTCTGCTAACCAATTTTCTGCCCTGAACGGATTCGGATCTCCGTTAAAGCTCGGTGGGTTCATCTTCACAAATCTTTCTAATCCATTACCTTGATATCTCTCAAGTTGATTCGGAACTGATCCTCCAGTCTTAATACCTTGTACAAACGTCCTGAATAATTTCATCATCTCTTCATTCTGAATTCCACCTATACCCATATCTTCTTCATTTCCTAGAACCTTTCGCTGATCATCATTGCTTCCGGCCATTAGAACGAACTCCTGCATAAAACACTCGACGTCAATTTCCACACATTCCCCCTTAGTTTAGACATCTACCCTTGACCTCTAAACTAAGCTCGATATTAACCGTGAGCACCCCAACCCGGACCTAACACGTGTCCCGAGCTAGAGGAGCTCAAACTAAGAAAATCCATCTAAATTTTTAAAACATTTATTTGCCTTTAAAGGAAAACTACTTTTCAAACTTCCAAGTAAGAATTAATTAATAATATCTCTACTAAAAGGAGATCCAACTACAACTTTAAAAATCCGAAATCTGATTAATTACACAAAACCCTGAACAACATTGTTTAATAAAAGTGTTTTTCAACAAATTACAAAAGAGGAATATTTAATAAGTACTCCTAAACAACCCACTCCTATACTTAACTTGTCAAGCCCCAAAAGCAAAAGTCCACAATGAAATCCCCGGCCTCACTGGTTCGGGTCACCTGTCTCGGAATCTAAAACAAGAAAGGGAGAGGGGTGAGAATAAATCTCAAAGAAGCTATTATGGATGCGCAAGATGCCATACAAGATGCAACACGTAGCATGGCAACACATCAAAAGACATATTCATATAACCCGAGAGGCTCCTCGCCAACCGTCCCATACCGGTTGGAGACAACGACTTTCAAAGATGAATATATCACAACACATAAGTACGATAAAGTAACACTTAGAAGGATACTGAGCCAAGGTTTCATCTCCAAAAGGATATACACATCCGAGCAAAGAAGAATTGATGAAGCGATTCCGGAACCATGAACAATAACAGACTGGGACTCGGACACACCCTATCCCCGGTGAAAACTAGACCATCTACCTCAAAAGGAGATGCTAGCCCACAAATCCCACGCAAGGGGACAAACTCGGCAATGTATGAATTATAATGAACTCGGCTCGGTGCCATTATAAATCCATAACATTGCCCAACAAACAAATAAACCAATACCGGCCGGATTTACATAACTAAGCACGGCAATAACATACTTGCTTAACCAAACATTGTATGATCCAAAGTAGGGATACATACCACAATAGAATATCATAAAGATAGCAATATAAATCCACAAAGGGGATAACAATAGCCACATGGTAGTATATACTCATGCCCAATCAATATCAAAGTGCCACAATTTATGAGCACACTAAACAACATCAACAACAATATATATAGGTAACACTAAGTAAGGGAACGAGGTATCATTAACCTACCCTACCATTTCCATATACAAGGGTACAAGGCCCCTATGAAGGTTCAAGTTCAATTACCAAGTGGGAGTCACAATTTATGAGTGATCAATTAAGGTTACTAAACAATTCTGGTTCAAATCCAAAGTCCAGTTGCTGAAGGCTTGGGCGACCGCCCATACCTCTTGGGCGACCGCCCAAGAGGGTTTCAAAGGGATGCCTAAGTTTACGCCTAAGTGGGCGACCGCACACTCGCCCACGGGCGACCGCTCACAAGGGAGTTCAAAGGGAAGGGCGACCGCCCAACACCTATCGGGCGACCGCCCAAGGGGTTTTTTCTAAGGCAATCACTCCTGGACACACGTGGGCGGCCGCTCGCGCCCCTCGGGGCGACCGCCCAAGTGTTTGGACCAAAATTTCCAGATTTCTTTAATTGCTTTTCTTACCATTTTCTATTCCTTTCCAATCATTCCTTCTACTCTAAGCTCAAGAACAACCAAAGGATTTCCTCGGTTGCCAAAGTTCATCCTAACTCATCTAAATTCAACATAAAGGAACCCTAGATTATGGATCATGGCACATTACACCCAAATCATATACTCTAGATTATCATCCAAACATTAAGTTCATCATATTTCATTTTCTACTTATCCAACTCTCATAAAATTCCCAAAACATGAATCAAGCATCACATAGATTTAGGTTATTTACCAATTCAAGCTAACATCTTCTAACCTAACTTCACCCATTTCATTCAATCTAAATCAATTCCTAAGAACAAGAGTATACTTCTTTGTCATTTACCCATCTCCCAACTTTAAATAGGTTTCCAAGGCATTTACAAAATTATCATCACAACAAGAACAACAAATAGAGTTCATGAACATTCATAAGAAGAGAATCATAATAACTCACTTGGATTTGCAAAGGAATGTGGATCTTTCTAGCTAGATGAGTTCCCCAAGATGAACCCACTTCAAGGATGCTCTAAGACTTGATTTTTGGTGAAGAAATGTTCTTGACTTCAAAGCTTCATGCTTGGGCTTCCATGGGAGCTCTCTAGGATTTTCTCTAGAGGAAGAAGTAAAATGAAGGAGGAGGAAGAAGTGTGAGGAGGTTAAGGAGAGGGGGAGGGGCCGGCTAGGGGAGGCAAGGGGGAGAGGAGAGGGGGTGACACATGGCATGGCATGGGGAAGTAAGGGATTTTGGCCCCCCACCAAGAATATCTACCTAGGCTTTCACTTCCACTTTAATTTAAAATTAACTCTTTTATTAAATAAATTCATCCTACTCATTTAACCTCCCTACACTATTTATCATTTTCCCATTATTATTATTATCCAAGTTTATTTATTTAATGTCCAATAAATTCTCAAAAGGTTCCTAATTCACTTCCCACCCAATTATCTAAATTTAAGAGTTTAAAGACATAATTGAACACATAAAAATAAATATAAATATTAAAAACATTTAATATAATATTAAAAATTGATGCCTAGGGTTGGGGTCGTTACAATATCGAGACTCTAAATTCTTCTTCCCTCTCATTGGTCTTTGAGGGACATAGCCTCTTTCATTCTTCCCCGGTATAGCCAAAGAGTCGAATGCATCCACAATCCGGGGACTGGAGGAGGTAGATGTTGTAGCTCCTTCCTGAGCTGCCGTATAAGTACAAGAAGAAGAGGAAGCAGAGGAGTCAGACCTATGATCACATCTAGGAGACCTACCTAGGGGCGACCTACCTAAAGGCGACCTAGACTCCCCTGGAAAACCTTTCCTATTCCTAAGGAAGGAGGGTTTACTGGCATCCCTAACATAAAATAGTGATATGTGGTCAAGCAATTCATGGAAGAGATGAAAGGAGACAACATTTGTGTCGTCAATTATCAATTCACCCACGTCTTCTCCTATGGGCAGTCCTATTTCATTAAAGTTCAGCCCTCACCTTGTCAAGATGGAGGCACACTCATTCAAAGACATCTCTCTCCACTCACCGTTTATATATTTGTACACTCGATGGTTAACAGTGCAATACCCATACCAAGCTCTCGGCTCACCACTGAAGGTTCTAGCCATGGCGAAATCAAAAATAGAGCAGAAATTAAAACCCTAATGCAAGAAGACAAGAGAAATACCTTAATCAGTTTCGCAAGAGGAAATTGTTGCAGAAGACGGAAGCTCAGTTTAAATCAGTTGCCTTTTCGTTACCTTCGCCGGAGTTATACCAGAGTTTGGAGAGAATAAAAGTTTGAAAAGAAAAAGGATTTGGGTATTTATATTTTCCGAAATTGAGAAGGAAAAAGAAAAATTCAAAAGTTATTTTCCTAATTAAATGAGGAAAACAGTTCCCAAGGCGGTTTTCCAAACGTCAAAATAGTAATGATTGCGAAAAACGGCGCTCTTCCAAATCTGGCCGTTCGTTGTAAACGTCCAGGATTGAGCCACATCACCTTTGGTCGACTAAATATCAGCGCGAGCGTCGACTTGCGAGTCACGTCCAACTTCATCAAAATTTCCTTAACTTCCTAGTCGACAAAGTCAACTCGGAAAGTTGGGGGCCACTGAACATACCAAAAGTGTCGAGTTGGGCCAAGCGAGTTAAGCCCGATCTTCAATCAATTATTGCCACCACGCTCTCAGTGGGCTAGGCCCAATTTTTACATGGCTCAAGGCCCATCTTCTTGATCAGTCGACTTAAGTTCATTGTCCGACCTACCAAGTCCCGACCTAACTTAGTCCGACTCTACGATCCAGATTCTATTTCGGGTACGGTCCAGCCCTACCCATTAGTCAGGTCGACCTAATCCTAATAGGCGATCTCGACCTGCCAAGCGAGCGCCGACCTAACGAGTCTAAGAACATGTGCTATTCTTTCCATAACTGGTTCCCTACAAATCAGGAGTCATTCCAGGACACGTTCCCATGACATGTAACCGTCCCTCAAATCACGAGATTCATGTTCTATCAGAAATACCACCCTCATCAAAGCAACTATAAATAGATGACAACCACAACGGTTCTAAGGTAACTGCAATTTTGTCATTTGAATATCTCTGTTCAATACATTATTTGCTCTCCTAAATACATACTTACTCTCAAACTCGAGGGTCTAAGCCAGAGACAAATCCGGCTAGTCGTGGGTTCTGATTTCAGATCAAGGAGTCAGGTGATTGGTTCTGTCACGTGGACGAAGATTGATAAGCACATTTTCTACGGCATCAAATATATATAAATAATATGATTTAATCCATAATAATGTGTCTTGCTAAATTGAATAGTGACTTTTTTCCAGGATAGGGATATTATTATGAAGAGAATTTGATACTATATAGACATGCAGAACTCAAGCAAAAAAAAAAAAAAATACATCATTTGGACGCTAACTTAAATATCAATCAATCGTTTATTGTAGTGAAATTATAGAAAATATCAAATAACTAAATATAGACAAATATAGAACAAAAAAAAATACATCATTGGAATTATGGAATTAAAAAAAAAATATATATACTTATATACATATGTAAAATAATACTTTGTCTCTAATAGAAGTAGCATTTGACTAGTCAAACACGTATTAAAAAAACGAAATGTTAAAAAAAAGGAATAAAAAAGTGTCTCTAAATTATTGCTCAAAATATATGAATCGGATTAGGTGGACAATATTTAACTGCAAACTAGGGGAGAGGAAGATTAATTTAGTCAGTTATTGAAGAAAGAAAATGATTATGTTGAGACAAAATGAACAATCAATTAGAAATATAATACATGCATTTAGTTATAACATAAACAGTAAGACATAATAAAAAAAAAAAAAAGAGGGAAATGTAACGATAGTATCCCAACTATAGGGATTGTAATTTCATAACTAAATTAGTTTTCGTTGCAAATACAGTACCTCATCTGTTTCGAATGCTTATTTAAGGTACCTAGAGCTAACGATATCCAATTTTTTCAGTTAAATATTAATCATTTACAATACATGTGACCCACTTTTTAAAAGGCAAAATTGAAAAACCAATTAATATAATATAACTACAATGGTAATTTTGAAAGAAAAAAAGTATTATGATAAAAGTGAAATGCACTTGAAAGTACAATGAATGAAAATGAAGTTTGGGTTTGACAAATATTAAAAAAAAAATGCGCTGTGTTGTGCAATCGCAGCGGAAGCAAGAGAACAATAACAAAGAACACACAAGCAATCAATAGGGAAATCGAAAGAGAATGAGAAGAAATTGATTGGAGTTTGAACCACGTTTTCTCTGTATATTATTTGTGCAAAATCAGTACAATGTTTTCCTAGGTTACAAAGGAGTATTTATATCCCCACAAACCTAGCCCAACAATGATTTAAATAACCAGAAAAACCCACGGCCCAAACCCCCTGCCAGCTTGAGGCGTGCGCCTCAAGCCCCACCATGCGCCCGCCTGGCAATTGTGCAATGCAGGCAGCACATTTGGACTTCGATGCGGCCGCCCCAAGAAGACTCATGCGGCCGCCTCAAAACTGGATGTCAAGGTTCCATCTTCTGCCTTCAATGCGCACGCCTCACTCAAATGGGGCGCCCGCCTCAAGCCAAAGACCCAACCATCAAATACGAGCCACATCCAACAATCTCCACCTTGACGAGTGTTCACCCAAACCAACAGAAGATACAAGGAACCAGCTCGAACCTCCCCATCTCTAACAGCTCGAGATGTGCAACAAATCCAAGCAATGCTTGAATTTGTCAGTAGTAACCGGCTTCGTCAACATATCTGCAGCATTCTCCGTAGTGTGAACCTTCTCTAGCACAACCTCACCCATATCAATCAACTCCCGAATCTTGTGAAATCGAACATCAATGTGTTTCGACCGTTGATGATAAATGTGATTCTTCGCTAGAAATATCGCGCTTTGACTGTCACAAAGCAACTTCACTCCACCTTGCTCAATGCCGAACTCGTTGACCAAACCCCGAAGCCATAAGGCCTCCTTTGCAGCTTCAACCGCTGCCATATACTCCGCTTCCGTTGTAGACAAAGCAATGATAGATTGGATCATAGATCTCCAACATATGGGTCCACCACCAAGAGTAAACGCATAACCCGTAGTCGACCTCCTCCGATCCAAGTCACCCGCATAATCAGAATCAACATACCCCACAACGTAAAGCTCCTCACTCTTACCTCCAAACATGATGCCATAATCCATAGTGCCCTTCAAATATCGAGAATCCACTTAATCGCTTCCCAATGCTGTTTGCCCGGATTCGCCATATACTTGCTAACCACACTAATGGCTTGCGCCAAATCTGGCCTCGTGCAAACCATAGCATACATGAGACATCCCACTGCGCTTGCATAGGGAACCTTTGACATCCTCTGAATTTCTTCAGTCGAACCCGGGGAATCTGAGGCAGATAGACTTAAATGACTCGCCAATGGTGTCTTCACAGGTTTTGCATCCCGCATATTGAACCTCTCCAACACCTTTTCCACATATCCGGCTTAAGACAGCCACAATCTCCTAGATTTTCTGTCTCGGCGAATCTCCATCCCAAGAATCTTCTTGGCTTCCCCCAAATTCTTCATTTCAAACTCTCTACTCAACAAGGCCTTCAACTGATTGACCTCGTTCTTACTCCTACCCGCGATAAGCATATCATCCACATACAGTAACAGAAAAATACAAGAACCATCATCAAGGCTCCTCACATAAACGCAGCAATCATACTCACAACGCTTGTAGCCAATACGAACCATGTAGGAGTCAAACCTCGTATACCACTGTAGGTGTTAGTGCCCTAGGCCTATAGAGATAGACCTTTATGTAATGTCATTGTTTATTTATATAAGAAATTATTTCTTTGATTATTATATGTGTTTGCATGTTTAATTATAATAATCGTGTCCCTAGTACTTATGAAGCACTAGTATGAAGTCTAATGGATAATCATGTGATGATTATATGCATGGAGATGCACATTAGATTCATGGGTACTTGTTAGAGAACAAGGTACTGGACTTGACCCATTATGAGATTTATGTCATGGTCGTATGTCATAAATAAATCTCATATAGTTATATCATTGATATCCTTTGACCTGAGATTATCATCGTCTTCCGCTCGATGAATATCATGTTTGATATAGTTTAACGTTGTCTTTAACCGGATGACAATAAGGGCTATCATTGGCATGGTATGATTCTTGTTGGAAGAATGATAAGTCAAGATGGAAATTTGTCCCTCGTAAAGAGAGATGTTTGCTAGGCCACTCGTAAGTAAGATTGATGTAGTGCATGGCCATGCCCGAATGAATTAATGTGATTAATATCATTCGATTAATCAATTTACTTAGTAACGAGAAAGCATTGAACAATATGAGTTGACGTGGACCATGACTCATGTTCAATATAACATCGTGTGACAATGGGATTGTGATATGTTCTATGTAGGAAAAATCGAACTTGATATTATATTATTTGGGTAGGCATGATGGCTTGCTAGAGTCCGCTCATGTCTTATGAGGATCGATGTGATCGAACTCATTGCCAACTTAATATAGTCCTATGGGGTCACACGCATCGAACGAATTGTCAAAAATGGAATTATGGAATCTGGTGTGATGGGCGACCGCCCAAGTGTACCATGGGCGACCGCCCACAAGTCAATGGTTGACTTGGGCGACCGCTCAAATGGTCATGGGCGACCGCACATGTTATTCGAAAACTGGACATTGGAGACTGTCTAAGTGGGCGACCGCCCATGCTCATGTGGGCGACCGCCCATGTGAGATTTCGAATAAGGGGAAAAGGCACTGTACTCATGGGCGACCGCCCATGCCTTGGTGGGCGACCGCCCATGTACCGAGATGTGCTGAAACCGCTTCAGTTAGGGTTTTTAATTAGGGTATAATATTTATAACGTATAAATACTATCCCTCTTCAACCCTAGCAGCCAAGTGACGAATTTTGAGTTTAGAGAAACACAAAATTGAGAGGTTTTTCAATTGTGAATTGAAATCATCACACCAATTCCATAACACTTCATAGATTGAAAGGAGTTTCAATCGAGGGATCTAGCAATCCTCCTAGAAGAGTTCTAGGGTTCGTTCATCGCATGGATACTCATAGAGAATCTTCGCTCTTCAAGATCTTTTGTTCGTGATTCAACAATCGTTCATCAAGGATTCGCAAGATCGTCAATCTGGAGTTGGGTCACGTTTATCAACGACAAAAGCACTCAAGGTTGGTATTTCTATTTCATCTTTCTTAATTAATCATCTAGAACGGATTCTAGGGCTTTGGGTTTTTCGAGTTATTGCATTATTCTGCTGCGCATGGACCCTCGAAACCCAACAACCACTGCCTCGGAGACTGCTTCAGCCCATAGAGTGACTTCTTCAATCTACAAACCAACCGCTCCTGCCCGGGCTCCGTGAACCCATGTGGTTGCTCCATGAAAATCTGCTCATCTAACTCACCATGTAGAAACGCAGTTTTCACATCCATCTGCTCCAACACCAAATCATAGTGCGCTACAAGACCCAACACAATCCGAATGGAAGTATGTCTCACAACAGGCAAAAAAATCTCATTATAATCCACCCCCTCTCGCTGCGAATACCCCTTTGCTACCAAACGAGCCTTGAACTTTTCCCCCTCTTTTTCTGATACTGCCTCCTTGCGCTTGAAGATCCACTTGCAACAAATAGCACGCTTCCCTTTAGGGAACTCCATCAAATCCCATGTATCATTCTTGTACAGTGACTCCATCTCTTCCGCCATAGCAGTTACCCACTTGTCCTTTTCCGGACTGTTTATAGCCTCCTTAAAAGTACTCGGATCTCCACTACTAAGAACAAGAACATACGAAGCCATATCTTCGAACCCATACCTGACCGGTGGCTAGATTACCCTCTTAGGTCTCCCAACTGAAGTACTAGCCACATCCTGTGAAGTTGCCTCTGACTCCGGAAGAGTGAGATCCGCATCAGTATTATCCTCACGTAGCTTCACCTCAATAACTTGCTTCTCGCCCTCCTTGCTTTCTGGCACCTTCTCCTTATCATCATGAGTACACTTCAACATAGCCTTTTCATCAAAGACTACATCCCTACTAATCACCACCTTGCTTGACTTGGGATCCCAAAGCTTGTATCCTTTCACACCTGTTTCATACCCGAGAAAGACACACTGTTTTGACTTTGGGTCAAGCTTCGACCGCTCTTCACCAGGAATATGCACATAGGATGGACACCCAAACACCCGGATATCGGTGAAGTCTACCTTATTACCCGTCCATACCTCCTCCGCAAACCTGTTATCCAAAGAGACTCTTGGTGATCTGTTAATCAAGAAACATGCCATACTCACCGCATCAGCCCAAAAATTCTTCGCCAACCCCGCATTGAATCGTAGACACCTAGCCCTTTCCGCAATAGTTCTATTCATCCTCTCAGCCACACCATTTCTTTGTGGTGTCTTGCGTCTGCGTGTAGTGCCTCTTGATCCCATGCTCTCTCGTAACTTCTTGAACTCGCCATCTTGTGTACTCTGTCCCATTATCACTCCTCAAACACTTGATTTTCCGCCCCGTTTGGTTTTCCACTTCAGCTTTCCACACCTTGAACTTCTCAAAAGTCTCTGACTTGTGTCTCATGAAGTAAACCCAAACCTTCTTCGAAAAATCATCAATGAAAGTCACGAAGTAATAATGTCCTCCTCTAGATTCTGTTCTGACCGGCCCCCACACATCTGAATGAACATAATCGAGAATACCCTTTGTCGTGTGTTTACCCATCTTGAATTGCACCTTGTTCTGCTTTCCAAGAACACAATACTTGCAAAACTCCAGTTTACAAGTCTTCACACCCTTCAACAACTTACGTTTATGAAGTTCCCGCATTCCCCTTTCACCCATGTGACCAAGCCTCATATGCCATAGAAGGGCATCAGTATCAACCTCAGACTCAACAGATGTGACTCCACCTACAACCGTGCTTCCTAGCAACCTGTAAATGTTCTTGGAGCCCTTCTCACCCTTCATCACAATCATAGCACCCTTAACTACTTTCAATACTCCACCTTGTGCTTTATAGTTCATAACGTTAGCATCCAAGGTACCCAATGAAATCAGATTTTTAGAGACCTCTGGAACATGTCTAACATCACATAACGTTCTAACTACACCATCATACATCTTAATTCTTATAGTTCCTATGCCAGCAATTTTACATGTAGCACCATTACCCATAGTAACTATACCAGAATTAACTGACCTGTAGGTATTGAACCAATCACGATTCGCCGTCACATGAAACGAACATGCTGAATCCAGAATCCAAACATCTGTCGGGTGCTCCACAACTGATGAATTCGTGAGCATATCTCCATCCACATCCTCCGAGCAATCTTCAACCACATTGACTGACTTTGAAGATCCTTCCTTGCCTTTACCATTCCCCTTCTCCGGACAATTCTGCCTCTTATGCCCCTTCTGCCCTCACTTAAAATAATTCCCCTTGTACTTCTTCCTTGACTGAGAGCGAGAATTCTGCCTCTGCGAGTTATCCCGGAACTGAGATCTCCCACGTTCTTGATTTTCCTTCACAAATAACCCCTCACCCGCAGGTTCATCAACGAACTTCTTCCGTTTATGAAACGCTATAAGAGCATCTGTGACCGGTTGCAATTCCAAAGTCTCCTTCCCCCACGTCAACGTAGTAACAAGGTTTTCGTATGTTGAAGAATTGGGCAATGAATTCAACAGCATCAAAGCCTTGTCCTCATCCTTGAACTTCACCTCCACCCTAACCAAATCGTTGAAAATTTGGTTAAACGTGTGTATATGAGATTCTAGGTCAGAACCCTCTACCATCTTAAGCCCATACAGCCGTTGCTTAAGATGCAATTTGTTCGAAACAGATTTCGACAAATATCTCGCCTCCAAAATCTCCCAAACCTTCGTCGGTGATTCCTCATCGATCACGTGATACACTACCTCATCTCCAAGACACTGTCGTATAGACGATACAGCCCGCTCTTGCAACTCCTTCCATGGACCTTCTTCGATATCATCAGGTTTATCCGAAGATCGAAGAACCTTTCCCAAGCCTGCTTGAATCAAGAAATCCTTCACCCTCCGTTGCCACAACACAAAGTTTCCATGACCATCAAACTTCTGAACGTCGGACTTCACGGTGATGGAATTCCCCCCAGACATCGCAACCGTGCTCTGATACCAGTTGTTGAACAATGCAGCGGAAGCAAAGAAAACAAATAATCAAGAACACAGAAGCAATCAATAGGGAAATCGAATGAGAATGAGAAGAAATTGATTGGGGTTTGAACCACGTTTTCTCTGTATATTATTTGTGCAAAATCAGTACAATGTTTTCCTAGGTTACAAAGGAGTATTTATATCCCCACAAACCTAGCCCAACAATGATTTAAATAACCAGAAAAACCCACGGCCCAAACCCCCTGCCAGCTTGAGGCGTGCGCCTCAAGCCCCACCATGCGCCTGCCTGGCAATTGTGCAATGCAGGCTGCACATTCGGACTTCGATGCGGCCGCCCCAAGAAGACTCATGCGGCCGCCTCAAACCTGGATGTCAAGGCTCCATCTTCTGCCTTCAATGCGCACGCCTCACTCAAATGGGGCGCCCGCCTCAAGCCAAAGACCCAGCCATCAAATACGAGCCACATCCAACACGCTGAGATATTTTTTAAATAACAGGAACTTCTAAATATGTTTTGACATTTTTTTGTAAATAACCAAAATTTATTTTAAAACACAAGTGACATTTTTTTAAATGATCGGAACTTGTTCTAAAACGCACAGTGACATTTTGTAAGTGATCAAAACTTATTAACACAATGTATCACTCTTTAACACTATCACTAACACTTTTTTAATATATCTATTAGCACTTTTTTAATACCAGCACTGAGATTATTTAATACTATACTTTAAGCACATTTACTCCGACACATTGACACTCAATAACACATACACTAGAATTCAACAATACATGTATTGACACTCTTTAACCCTCATCGTCATAAGTATTTTTTAGTGTCAATGATAGTATTTTAAGTGCTCACGAGAGTGTTTGTTGAGTGTAGTGGTAATATTTTTTAGGGTCCGTTTGGATACACATAATTGGAGTTGAATTGGAATCACAATTTTATGGAATTGAATTTCAACATATTCGAATTTCATAGAGCTTCAATTCTATTGTTTGGCTAATCTATAGAATTCCATTGGAATTGATTTACAATTTCAATTCTATTGTTTGGATACTCATGCATTCTAGCGGAAAATGTTCGACGAAAAATGTTCGATTGAGTTGACTACAAATTTACTCACCCCCACGCTACTCACCACTGACCCCCCCAGCGGGTCAAAAAAAAATTAATCATTAGTTAAGATAAGGCTACCTTTCCTGTCTCTTTCTCCATGGATTAAATTTTCAAGAAGAGGTATTAGGAATTGCTGCCGACCCAAGAATTGCTTTTATTCAAGTAGTGTACAAGTATGAGAACCCGATGTACAACACAATGCTTATAAAGGTTGCTCTCTGTCTTATTTTAACATTCGGGCCAGGTGTTTGGTACCGCTTGTCGGATCAAAAGGGGGGAGTTTGTTTGTTTGGTGGGTGGGTGGGGTGGGGGGAGGGGGTTTAGTGGATTGGAAGAGGAGTTGTTAAAAAAAATTAAAATGATTATTTTTTTTTGACCCGACTAGGGGGGAGGGGGTGGGGCAGGGGGTGGTGAGTGGAATGGGGAGGAGTTGTAAAAAATAAAATTAAAATGATTTTTTTTTACTCGACGGGGGGAGGGGGGAGGGGGTGTGGGTGGGGTGGCAGGGGGTGGTGAGTGAATTGGGGGAGTAGTAGTTAAAAAAAATTAAAATGATTAATTTTTTTTTGACCCGACGAGTGGGGAGGGGGTGGGGGTGGGGTGGTGAGTGGAGTTGGGGAGGAGTTGTTAAAAAAAAAATCGATAGTTTCGAATTGGTGTAGAATTGATTTTGTAATTCTTTACTTTAACTATGGAATTGATTTTATGGAATTAGGCTATTAGAATTATAATTCAATTCCAATTCTATTCCTCATTTTAGCATCCAAACAGCAGAATTGAAATTTCATGCTCCAATTCCAATTCCAAATTATGGAAGAGGTGGTCTCCCGTGAGAACAAGGGGATCCGTCTCATGCATGAGACGGGTCGACCCATGACCCGTGGGGCATGACCCGCCACGTGGCAGCCTTTTATAGGCCAATTTTTTTTTATATATATTATTTTTTCGGCTTTTCAGTGGTTTAGAAAAAGTAATAGTTACCATCTCTTAATGTAATGACTGTATACATATAAAGTAACATTGTTCATAAGTAAACGTAATACCTGTTTTAAAAAAACAAAAGCTCGTTTTTATCCATTTTTTCAAATGTAATACAAACTATATGTATTACATTTGAAATGTAATAACTTATGCATATGAATGTAATAGTTTATACAAGTAAATGTAACACTTTGATAGATGAAATTGTAACATATTTCTATAGATAATGTAATACTTTTACATGTATCATGATAAATTTGAACTCATTGTAACTTATTGTTTGAAAACATATAGATATATATACATATGTGTTACAATTATGTACAAATACTATTGCATATAAATAACACGTTTGTTACATTTTAGTTATAATAAGTATTACTTTTGCCAAACGAAGAAAACATAGGGAAAAACACTATCACTTTTCTTTATATATGTATTACTTTAATGTATACAAACTATTACTTTATATGCATACAATCATTACATTATGTTATAGTAACTATTACTTTTCACAAACCGAAAAAAAAAAAAACATTAATTTTATAACTTCAAGGACCATATATGCTTATCATATTTTTTCCCTCCCATACTCCCATCTCAAGTCAAACTTCTCAAAATCTCTCACAAACACACTCTGTTTCTCTTTCATTCTTGCCATCACTATGATTTGTTTGTTGAGAAAATCACTGACCCAATATCATCAAAAGGGTAGAATAATCACCCACTGGCACCGGCAATTATGTCAATTTTTCGACGAATTTAAGCCGGAATCTTGGAAATCAATGGAGGGTCTGGTTCGTTGTTCGGCCAATTACGTTCCTTTATCGCCCATTAGCTTTCTTGAAAGATCGGCCGACGTTTACAGAGACAGAACGTCGGTTGTATATGGCTCTTTTTTGGGCAGGTCATGGGTCATGGATTCGACCCGTCTCATGAATGAGACGGGTATTCTTGTTCTCATATAAGTCTTTGTCATTATGGAATTGGTGTACTCAAACATACCCTTAGTGTGAATGATAGTGTTAAAGAGCAACAACATTGGCGTTAATTAGTACTCGTGCATTAATAAGTTTCGATATTTACAATATTATTAACATCTGTTTAAAAAATAAGTTTCGATTATTCACAATAAAGAAATCTCACTTTTATAAGATAAGTCACAGTTATTTATAATAGTGTTGTCTTGCATTTAAAAATTATTTTTCCATAAGAACAAGTGAGAATAATAAAATAAAACACTCTTTCCAATCCGAAATTACCTTTCATTTTTTTATTATTTTGAATGAACTTTAAATAATAATACTAATAATTATTATAATTTAATTTACTTATCCTAATAAAAAATAAAATTAAAATTTGTTATTTATACATCACTATAAATATTATTAGGGTCACTTCCTTTAATGTCACTCTGGCGAGATTTTAACCAATGCAAAATACATTAGATTTAAAATTTCACAAACACCCATCGCCATATTATAACTGACTTATAAGACTACTTCATTTTTTATAAGTGACTTATAAGACTAATTTATCTCTTATATTGACTTATAAGACAATTTATTCAACAAAAAAAATTTAAAATTTTCAATAATAACAACGAATTAATCTCATAATTTACACATTACAACTCTAATAGTTGAATTATAAGACCAACTTTTCCTTTTATAACTAGTTCATCTCTTACAATTGACTTATAAGACAATTTTTTTAACCAAAAAACTTTAAAAAGTCAATAATAACAATGAATTAATCTCATAATTTACACATCACAACTTTTATATCTTAATTATAAGACCAAATCACCTTTTATAATTGTCTTATAATACCATTTTACCTCTTATTGAATTATAAGACCAAATTTTATTAAATGAACAAAAAAAACATAGATCAATCACAATTAACATTTCAAAATAGTCATTCAAACAAAATAACCCTAAAATTGGACTCTTTGTACACCAAATCCACATCAAATATCTCCTTATTTGATGTGGAAGCAAATTACCAATATCAACCATTGTCCTGTTATTGTTTTGGAAGCAAATGGTCAATATCAATCAACACTACTCAAAGACATTTCCAATTTTAAACACCCCCTCCCCCAAACGTCCATCTCAAACACCTGATTTTTCTCAATCCCTTTTCCCCCAATTCTTCACCGCCTCAAAACAAACCCCCAAATCTTCATTATCTTCCTCACGTCCCCGACATTCTTGTGGCGCTGCTTCTCGCAGACTCAAAGCTTTTGAGCTCGAGCAGACCAAATCGGCAAGAAAGGTTCAAATTTGTTGGTGTAATGCCCTAGGCGTATTAGTTATGTTTGACTTATAACTTAATACTGTTATGTATCATCTTTACCATTTATTATAGAGAATCTTTATTTGGTTTATTATATGTTTACATGTTTATTATAATAACATGCGTCCCTAGTTATTGTGAATAACTAGTATAAGTTGGTAATGGATAATCATGGAGATGATTATATGCATAGGATGCACATTACACTTATGGGTACTTGTTGGAGAACAAGGTACTGGACATGACCTACCTATGAGATTTATGGCATGGTCTATAGTCATATATGTCATGATTAAATCTCATGATAGTCGTGTCATTAGAATCCTTTGTACCTGAGATTATCATCATCTTCCACATGATGAACGTTGTGTTTGATGTAGTCTAACACTATCTTTAATAGGATAGCAATAAGGGCTATGTTGGCACGATTGGATTTTTGTAGGGAAGAATGATAAGTTAAGATGGGATTTGTTCATCTCGTTGAGAAAGATGTTTGCTTGGGGCCCTCGATGAATAGTGTTGATGAAATGTGTGGCCACACTCAAGAGATTTGATAGAGATCAAATGCACTTGAATTATCAACATATTCGGAATCAAGAAAACATTGAACGATGTGAGTTGACATGGACCATGACTCATGTTCAATTTGACATCGTGGACAAAGGGATTGTGACATTTGATCTATCAAGGAATCAAGCTTTGATGTTATATTAATTGGGTGGATATAATGGTTTGCTAGAAACCACTTATGTCTTGTGAGGTCGATGTTTCGACTTACTACCAACATAAATATAATTTCTAAAGGGTCACACGCAAAGAACGAATTTGAAATTGGCTGAAAATTGGAATTTGGGGTTTTGTCACGACTCGTGGCCAGGAGCACGACTCGTGCCTGGGTCACGACTCGTGACAAGGGTCACGACTCGTGCCTTAATTCAGTACGACTGCGTTTTAAGGTACGACTCGTGGAACGAGTGCAATTTTGGGCTGGGAACGACTCGTGCCCTCAAGCACGACTCGTGCTCTTGATCAGCACCAGTGCATTTTTCAGCACGACTCGTGGAACGACTGAAACCGGTAAAGGCACGACTCGTGCCCGCGGCCAATACTGGTCTGTACGCGTTGTCCTCTGTTGAATAGGTTTTTGGTTTGGACAAGGATTCTCCCTAAGTGTTATGGATTTATAACAAGTATAAATACAATCATTTTGCTCAGCCATAAAAATACATTGTTTTAGGGTTTATGAAACTCTAAAGTTTTGATTTTGATTGAGAATCAAATATCAAAAACACCCAAATAAATTCCATAATTTTGCCATTGATTATTGAAAAGTGTTTCAATAATCGGAGGATCATCTAACAATCCTACAAGATTAGATCTTGGTTCGTTCGCGTGTGGATTACCGATAGAGGGTGATTCCGTTATCATCTAAAGCTTGAAGTTGAATTCATCACAAGGAAGACCAAGGAAAAAATCAAAGGTTCGTCAACGGTTCTAAGATTCGATTTAAGATTCGTTTTCGAAGATCAACAAAATCGCATTAAGGTATGTAAAATTTATTTCATGATTTTATCTATTCATGTTAGACGGATTCAAAGGCTAGAGTTTTGTTGTTTTATAAAGTTCTTCCACTGTGTTTGTAATCCCAAAACCCAACAAAATCAACAAGGAAAAATCGCTCAAGTCGCTTGCTAAGTCTCTAACAGTGTGGCTCAACTTCTTATTTGAGAACCCTAGATCTTTTGGTTGTGATGTTTCGAAGCTTACTAGGGAGGATGAGAGAAATGAATCGAATTTAGATGTTTCTCCGGGTGGGAAGAGGGATAGTTTAGACGGAGAAAGAGAGAGGAATAAAATGACGTGAGGGGAGAGGGGGAGCCTAGGGGTGTCTGGAGAATTATAATTTGAATAGAAGTCATAAAACTATTTATTTGAGATTTATAAAAAAAAAAAAATCTTTAAAGGGAATAAAATATGGACAGAAGTGATATAGGGGATTTTTTTTCATATTATTAATAACAATTTTTAAATTTATATCAGGGTAACTAAATACTCCCTCCGTCCGCTTACAAAGTTCACACTTTCTATTTTGGGCGTCCGTTTACAAAGTTCACACTTTGTTTCTTTCCTAAAAAGGAAACCTTAAATCACTATTCTCTCCACTCATTCTCTCTCCTACATTATTTTAATACTCACAAACCATTATAATTTACTATTTCCTCCACTCATTCTCTCTTCTATTTTATTTTCACACTCACAATACTTTCAATATAATACTCCCTCCTTAATTAACGTGTAAACAGTAAGTGTGAACTTACTAGGCGGACGGAGGGAGTAAATCTATAATTATTAATTTAAAATTTATTAAAATAAAAAAAAATGAAAATATCATTACACGACGAATCATCATATATAATATAAAAACCAAAACTATTTAGAGCCTCCAGAAAAGGCCATGTCAAAGGCCACGTCAGCAATTCCATTTCCAACTCATTTTTATTTCAGATTTTAGTTAAAAAAATATAGGCTTTAAAATAAAAATTCCCTCTAAAATTCTGATAATGCAATTGAAATTTAGATAAAATTTAAAATTTTGATAAGATATATCTAACTTTAAATTTCTAGATTATATTTAACTGTAACAATTTTTCAAATGTGGATAATATATTCCGATAAATCTCAAATTTTTGAAATTTATCTAAGATGTCATCTGAGCATAACAAATCATTTTCAGTTATATATATTTCGGATAATATAACTTTAAATTTCTAGATTATATCTAAGTGTTTTTTTTTTTCATAAATCCGAAAAAAATTGAGTAATATATTCCGATAAATCTCAAATTTTTGAAGTTTAACTAAGATGTCATCTGAGCATAACAAATCATTTTCAGTTATATATATTTCGGTGGAGGTACCTGATACTTCATTCTCCACAGAGGTAAAAACAGACAGAAGATGCTACACCATTATAGTGCTTTCTTCTTTTCACCACGATTTCTATATGAAATATTCTAATTAAATTTACGAGTATGTATTTAATATCATCTGCCACTTTATTTTGTTTTTCGGTTAGATCTTAAATAGTATGATGAAAATCTCATGTTAAGTATTGGCTTGCAGAAAGTGGAGATTGTCACGGGGGATTTGACATCATTTCAAGCATCTGCAAGCTCTTCTTCTCAGGCTAGGAATTCAGATTTTGCTGGTAATACCCATTATGTTTTCATACATCTCTTTTTCACTATCAGTAAAAACGTTGTATGCTAATCTTTCCATTTCAGTCCCTACAGGAAAAGATGGTAATATAAAAATTGTTGTCCCGAAATTTCAAAGTCGCTGGTTCGGTGGTTGGACAAGGAAGGTGAGCTCTGCATTTTGGTAAATTATTTCTGGTCACTAATACCTTCGGTGCATTAATGTGTCATGCTTTTGTTGAAGGGTTTCCTATAAAATCTTGAGCCATAGATTACTTAACCTCCCAGTTTGAACTGGTTTAATTTAAAAAACGACTATTGCCCTTCTCTAGGATGCTCATGGGAAGGCTGACAGGTTAGATAAGAAGAATGTGCTTCCCATGGCAAGGAATCAACTAGACCTTGGAGAGGTAGACGCTAATACAAGCTAGGAGACCAGAGAGAACATTAGGAGGATAGTAGGTTGAAACTTGAAAGAGGCAGTAACTAATCACTTTATTGTGTCAGTCAATCCGATCTCTTTTTCATCATAGAGTAATAGAAGGAAGCTTCTTTGAGTTGGTATTAGTTCTATAACATTTTTGCTGTATATATATTATGGCTTTATCAAAAATGGAATCTAACAGTTTAGATAAATATAAGCTTTATCACTAAACCTATTCAAATAGCACAATTTTATCTCATACATTTTCAAATTGAAATTGAAATTGAATTTAAATTTAGAACTATGGATAATTTCGTATCAAATATATTTATTAGTTGTTGTTTATGCTTGCTATTATCAATGCCACAAACCGGGTTAAGATATTGCTAGAGGAAATACACATTAGAAGTGAGTCAAATCTCTAAGCTGGTTTCATGTATTATTGAGCATCGGAATTGAAATTGACATTACTGAATCCTATACTCTTTTTTGCAGCCATTTTTTGGAGTGCTTTCTGATTCAAGACCAAGGGCGGATATATGTTAGTGCTTATAAGTACTCGCAGAATAGCTTGCTAAAATTCATACATGAGTTTTGTATGTATGAGCATCTTTCCCCTTTTTTGGAGTGCCTTCAGCCCGTTGATGATGATCATTGTTGCCATCATGAGTTCATTTATCCTCGCTGAAAATATCTATGTCGGAGGGTAAGTAATTAATACGTTGATATTTTAATGAATATTTGTAAATAGGTAGTGTAATATTTGCTTATTGACTAATAACATGTTTATTATTGTTGTGCAGAATTCTTGGTGTTGTTCTTATAGTGATGGGACTTTACGCGGTTCTATGGGGGAAGTACAAGGAGAACAAAGAGAAAGAAGCAGAAGAGATCCTTGAACCGGTAAAGGGTAAATCTGTAAGCAACCAGATGGTTATGATTGTTGAAGATGATGAAGCTAACGATATCGAGATGCAGAAAAGTGAGGCTATTAAGTTGGCCATGCCTGACGTTGCGATCAGTGCTCCAATCCCTAACCCGCCCATGATAGGTGTTTAAGCACCCAGAGTTAATAAGTTTTAGAATTAGAGATCAGAAAGAAGGAAATGGAATAACTGAAAGAGGAGAAATAATAGAAGGGTTGGAGATGGTCCTTGGGACAGAGTGAAAGAGGAGGCTTTTTTTACTTTTGCATCTCTACTTTCGCATCTCTATTTTGTCCTTTTAGTTTTTCTTCACAAATTACTCCCTTCGTCCCTATGTTCCCAAATGTCGCAATTTTCATTTTGGTTAATCCCAAAATAAACGCATTTATCAATAAGAAAAGAGTCTTATGCAATTTCACCATTGTACAAGCAATAGCAATGCACAAGCAACAAGAAAGTAAATCACAATCCTTAAAAACAAACATTTAACAATTCAAATACGACATTTATTATGGGGAAGAGAGGGAGTATGTCCAAATTCCAATTCATTATGGTTTTCGAGCCTATGTAATGATTTAATAGTATCCTTCTTATGCTGGTGCGTTGAAAACTTTACTTAATGCATGAGAAGAATTTCATGGATGACATTTTTCTCGAAAAGAGAATTTAAAAATTGATGAGAAAGTGAGTTTGGTTGTATGAATTTTGGTGAAAGCATACGATATACTAGAATATATATGCACATATTGTAATCACGATCTCAGAAAATCTCTCTTTTGTATCTATCATATATCAAAATATGAAAATCAAATGAAAGATAATTTTTTCTTATCCTTAAGTCTAAGTACATTCTTTTATATGAAACCATGGATCTTTTGGCATTTTGATCTACTTTCTTGCTCAATCACATCATGTTCTTGGGTCGCTTAAGGTAATCCTCCATATCATGTCTACAAAAATAAACATATTTATGAAATTCTTTGACATGGTATTGATTAAGCAGGAAGAGCTCTTGAATGTAAAGAGAAGCAAAAAGGACGTGAACCGTTAAGTTTGGAATATTAGAAGAAAATGACATTCACTTTCTTAATCAGTTTATCCAATAAAGATAGGAGTATTACATTTTTATGTTGTTTTGTGTAAATTAAATTTTCAATGTTTATACGATTCTAGCTTTTTCAAATCTCACTATAGTTGAAAAATACAACTCTTTTTATGGGATAATCTGATTTTTTTCTCATGACTCTCTTCATCCTTAAATAATTTTCTTTTTTATAGAAATTTTAAAAGTGTTGGTGGACTTGAGCAATAAACAAACATGATACTGAAGTTGAAATTGGATTCAAATTTTAGGCAGATGAAATTTGTTCAAACTATAACTCCTCTAAATCAAATTAGTAGCCCGGAATTGAAGTTAGGTGGTCCAAATATAATAAGGTAGAGTGATATATGACATGATATGGCAATAGAGTTATGTGGTGATCGAGTTTTCGTAATATGTTCTGCTTTGCTTATAAGAAAATCAAAATTATCCCTCAATGAGTTTTCAAATTTGCTGAGACTTTTTCTTTCGTCGAGCCATTATATTTCAATGCATTCTTGCAAAAATTTACAAGGTAGATAATAAGGTTGTGTTATACATTTTTACTTCTATATTTTATTAAAAATAACCTTTTGAAAATGTGTTTAATGTGAAAATTGGCATTCATTTAAGAAGAGAGCATTAGTATTTAATTAATCAAATACAATTCAAATCATAAGAATATAACAAATGATCGCAAACATTTGATTTTCATATGATATATTCTTCCATCCCACAATAAATGATAGCAATAATCAATAATCAGAACTTAACTATAAATAAAATAACTATCTATGACCTTGTATTTTAGGTAGGTTTGTACATATTGTTTAAATTAAATGCTACTTAAATTCTATATATAAAAAAAAGTCTCAGTCAAAAAATAAAAATACAATGCGTTTTTAGAAGTAATATACTTCCTCCGTTTCAAAAAGATTGTCCAAAAAAATGAGATTTACTCTTGAATCTTGATCAGAGGCATATTTGAAAAAAATTTGATTGTTCATTTAGGATAAGGTAGTACTAGCAATAAGAGTTTGTATGAGTTGATAGACTTAGCAATTTGACTCATCTATACCTCCTTCAAATACATATTTAAAATTCAAACTTGATTAAGAGAATAAATTTGAAGAACTGACAGGTTTATATTTATTTATCTTAAAAAACTAAAACTTAAGAACTTTCTTTTAATTAAATAATTAAATAATTAAACTCTACTTAAATTATGTTAAAAAATAGTCTCAGTCTAAAAAAAAAAAAAAGAAGTTACAATGCGTTTTAAAAGTAATACTCCCTCCTTCTTTATTGTTCTTAAAATAAATAGTCTCAATTTTTAGTGCAACTCAAGATAGTCAAGTAGTCAAAATTTTATTTTGGAAATCTTGACCAATTAAATGTAAATTCCCATTAAAATTTATTTTAAAAATAATTAGAAGTTTTATCTTATTATATTTATGAAGAAGTTATTATAGAACGAGGTGCGTGGTTATAGAATGCATTTATATGTTATAGAAATACACTAAATTAGAGAGAACTAAAAAAGAAAAGAGATTGATTTTTGGATGGGTTAAATATAAATATTACTCCGTCCTGAATTTTAGCCGTTAACTTAATTGAAAGTTGATCAAAACTATATACACTTATAATTATCACCTTGAAATTATAAATATTAATATGGTAATTAATACATGGAGTATGTCGTATATTCTAAGTTTCTAACTAAAATTGCTTACTTAAACCCACCAATGAAGTAACTAAAATCTTTATATAAAAATGATATTAATAATGATATACTCCCTCCGTCCACTTACTTACTTCACACTTTCTATTTTGGACGTCCAAATACAAACTTCACACTTTGTTTTTTTACCTAAAATGAAAAGTTTTTATTATTAAAATATTAACCCTACCCCACTCATTCTCTCTCCTACATTATTTTAATACTCACAACACCATTATAATTTATTATTCCCTCCACTCATTCTCTCTCCTATTTTACTTTTACACTCACAACATTTATATCATTATTTTTTTCCTTAATTCACGCGTGAACAGTAACTGTGAAGCAACAAAGTAGACGGAGGGAGTATTTTCTTTGCCCCAAAATAAATATCATAACTTGATTTTATTGGTCAATGTGATTAAATTGGCCAACAATTTATTTATCTTCATGAAATTTCATAAATAATTATTAATAGTGTTTTAATTGATGTATCAATAACTATTTATAAAGTAACGTGAAATAAAAATTCTCTTAACTTTGTGTCAAATTTAAATAAAGTTGAAAATAAAAATTTTCTTAACTTTGCATCAATAACTATATTTTTAGAGTACCATGAGTTTTACATTCTAACTGATGATTCTCAAATAGTATGATGGTTAAAAAAGTTGACTCTAAATTATTACTAAAAATCAAAGTTTTTTTATAAGAAAAAGAGTACCATACATGACTCAAAATTATTTCTCAAATACAATTGTATTGCTCTCAACCTGCAATTTTTTTTAATACTTAGAAAAAAAAAAGACAAAAAATGATGAAAGGCGCCAAAGTTACTTCTAAATACCAATAACCAAATCAGCATATGTTGAGATTATTAGAGTTAATGTATATGCATTGCCTTCAATGCTTTAGGAATACAATATCACTTCCAAAAAAAAAAAAAACACACTTGGTAGATTAATATATTATCTCTAAAAAATAATCCCTATAATCCCTTCATTTTGAAAAGTTCCTAAATAAAGAAATATAGATGGAAGTGCTTCAGAAAACAATGATAAGTGTGCAAAAAAGAGTACAAAACAGTTATATGCGTACATGAAGTAAATGATGTGTGCATAAGAAATCCTAACAAGAATTCGGCTAGCTCAAAACCTAATCGCTTGCAGCACAAACGTGCCCTTTATCTTGGCACGTTCGTGAGTGTTATTTTTTATTATTATTTTTTATATTATTGCAATATTCAATTCAAAGCTAATATGAGTTTTCATTAAAATAAATATAGGTGTTCATCGTGTTACCACAATGGTCGGGGCTACAAAGATGTACATTAATCCTACATTTCCCGAACATGCCGAATTCCGTAAAAAGTTCGTGTTATACCCTACAATATAATTGATAGTGCTTGGTCGTGACGTGAGTAGCTATTAATATCATTTATTTTTTCTATCGTGTTATTAGGCGAACACAGGGGAGCTCGATGGGTAGCCGTACAATCAACTGCTTTGCGACTAATGATAGTTTTAATACAAACTTTGACGACTATTTGCTTTTTTGTAAGACAATTATTTGTGATTCAAATTATATATATTTAATGTTTTCTATTTCGAATTTGTGAGTGACTTCTTTATAAGAAAATTACTCCAGGAAGCGTGCGATTGATGTTCTCGATGGAGATGAGGATTACCGACTTTCCACTACATCTATCAAGACTACTAAGAAAATTAAGACGGAAAAGTCGATTAGAGGCGTTTTCCTTGAAACAATTACTTTTTGGAATCTTTTTATGTTGGATTTCTTAGACTATTTGGATTTTTTTTATCATTAATTTTGCATCATGGTTATTTGCAGTGACACTTTAATATTACTATGTTCAAAAGTTGAGTTTTTTTAACAGTAATATTGAATTGCATAATTTGTTACTACTTCCATTCCAAAAGTTTCCTTTTTTTCTAAAAATTAATGACTTTATTTTGTTGAAATGAATCTCTTTATGATTTTTTTTATTATTAGACGGAGTGAGCATAATATATGTAGTGTGTTTGATGTGTTTTTCGATTATTGCTTTCTAAATTCGCAACATGAATTATGCTCAGGAAAAGGGGCAGAATGAGCATGTTCCTGTCCTTTTTTGGCAGCAGAAGACCTGATGGGTTTTGTCTGTTTTGCCCTTATACACATTGTGTAATAATAAGCTCAACAAAGCATCACCATAGATGAAGCTTGAAGAATAACAAATTTTTGCAGCAAGGAAGGGTAAAAGTGATGAAAAACAAGCACAAACCAAGTTAGTAAAAAGCAAATAGAAGCGGGAATTAAACAGCGGCGGCGGCCAAACTCAAGAATGCAGCAGAAAATCGAAAAACACAGCAGCAAAATAGACTAGAATAGCACCAGAACTATTTAGAGCCTCCAGAAAAGGCCACGTCAAAGGCCACGTCAGCAATTCCATTTCCAACTCATTTTTATTTCAGATTTTAGTTAAAAAAATATAGGCTTTAAAATTAAAATTCCCTCTGCTAATTATATTTAGGGTTTAAGTGATGTTTTCTCAAATAATCATATATAATATAAAAATCAAAACTATTTAGAGCCTCCAGAAAAGGCCACGTCAAAGGCCACGTCAGCAATTTCATTTCCAACTCATTTTTATTTCAGATTTTAGTTAAAAAAATATAGGCTTTAAAATAAAAATTCCCTCTAAAATTCTGATAATGCAATTGAAATTTAGATAAAATTTAAAATTTTGATAAGATATATCTAACTTTAAATTTCTAGATTAAGTGATTTTCTGCTAATTTTTCCATTTCAGTCCCTACAGGAAAAGAAGACCTGATGGGTTTTGTCTGTTTTGCCCTTATACACATTGTGTAATAATAAGCTCAACAAAGCATCACCATAGATGAAGCTTGAAGAATAACAAATTTTTGCAGCAAGGGAGGGTAAAAGTGATGAAAAACAAGCACAAACCAGCAGAAAAAAAGCAGCTAGAAGCAGGAATTAAACAGCGGCGGAAGAAACTCAAGAATGCAAGAGAAAATCGAAAAACACAGCGACAAAATAGACTAGAATAGCTCCGGAAAACTTAAAGCCGTGATTGAAACAACTTGGAAAGCGGTCCAAATTTATAGCAAACCCACGAGATGAACAAACAAACTTCGTAGCGGCGAGCTAACCTGAATAAAGAATTTGGAAAGAGCAAATCTTAGAAAAGATTTGACAAACTTAGCTCAAGAACAGTCCCAAACTTCAAAATGATGGCAGAAAAACGATTTGGAGAAGAAGCAATGCACTAAATCCAAGGCAAATAACACAAACAGCAATCAAGAAAGCAAGTATTCAATCTTTTTCAAATCTTTAGGCATCATGGAGGCTAACAAGCTGCCATGGGGGAAACCATTTTTAGAAATTTCAGCAATTAACAGTAAAAATAATCATTTTTTCGTGACTCTAATGAAGTGCTTGAATCTTGGCCTTTTTCATTTGTTCTTCGGAATGAGAGAGAGAGAGAGAGAGAGTAAACTCAGGTGTGAGATAGCAGGTGTGAGAATAATGAAAATGTCAATCTTCCTATTCTACCCCTGTTCTATTAGCTAACAGGAGGTTTCCATTCAAATCCTCTTTGACACATGTAAATATTCTATTTGTTGCACAAACAATGATACAGTATTATGATAAAGAGGATCTTTACTCACATTATGGATGCATTTCAAGTCATTATAAGAGATGGAAGAGATTATGTTGACAATTAGGCACACACTATTAAACTCACGCTATTATAACCATATCTCTTCGTCTTCCAAAGTTGTAACACTAAAATCTTAATAATGTTTTTTGGTTAGGCAGGGACCTAACCTCCCGTGGTTTTGTGCCAGCGAGATAGTTGTCTCAAGGGCTTTCCACGTTACATCATATGTCAACATCTTTTTTCTGTATTAATTATACTCTTAATATCCGCTACATTGATTATCAATTTCAATTTATATTGTTACTTAAAAATCAATTAAAACACATAAATAATTATTTACTTAATCAAAAAATTATTCGGTCAGATGCCAGAAGCGGAGTTACTGACTAGTATAAATATAAAAGCAAAATAAGAAATCAAATCAAATAAAATGGTGTACCCCTTGATGGAGATGTGTATGGAGTGGGCATTAAATAATTAATCTATAGCCATCATAACTCAATTAATTCCCGCCTTAACCAAATCCCACTCTTTTTAATTAATTAATTAATAAATCCAATCTCAACCTCATTATAAATTCCAATGAACTCCCACTCTCTCTCTCTCTCTCTCTCTAAATCTTTCCTCAATTCTCTCACAACAAAGTATAATTCCAACGAGATTATAAAGAGGGATTAATTAAACCCATTGATTTCTTAGTTTGATTACTAGAAGTGGTACTGTTAATCTTTTACTGTAATGGCATGTATTTATGTTAGCAACGGCGGCGGTGAAGCCACGCCGGAGTCGTTGAAGATGGCGGCATCTTCTGCTTCGTTCAGGTCAAGGAGGAAGCCTGCTATTTCCCGGACCGGCTCCGAGCTCGATGAATTTATCAATTTATTGCACGGCTCCGATCCCGTTAGAGTTGAGCTCAATCGGCTTGAGAATGAAGTTCGAGGTCGGAATTTCTCTTTTCTTCTCCGTTCTGTTTTCCCTAATTATAAGCTCATTTCTTTGATTTGAATAAAGTTATGCTGCCTATGCACCTTATTTTCCGTGTTTACTATTTGTCGGCGGAAATTCTTATAATTTTGGGGATTAATTTAAAATTTAAGATTGTCTCCAACTCAAATTTTTAAATCACAGTTTTAGTTGCTAGTAATTACTTAAATTTTTGGGAATTTTGGAGTCCATATTACTTTCCGGCAACCGGGTGGTGGACCTAAGAATGGTGGTTGCTGGGAAGGTTGTGGATGGTCCCTGAGGACCACTTTTTCTGAGGTTTTGGTTAGTTTTTTTTTTTTTTTTTTTTTATTCTCAAGAACAAGCGTAATTTTTTTGGGATGAACCAAAATGAGTAATTTTTTTCTTTTATCTTTTTTAATGAAGAGTTATACATTTCAAGCAAAATTGTACCAGTAGTTTTTTTCTAGAAAGAGAAAATGTTAGATTTGTCAACTAGATACATTGCGGCTGGATAAAAATTGGTGCAATGGACATGTTGTTGAAACGGGTCCAATGCACCTCTCCATTTGCTGCAGTAGAATGATGCAACTATTACCTTTTCTTTTCAAAACTAATTTTACATGCCTTTTCAATATGAGAGCTTCATCATTCCACTGCACCAAAATATTGTAGAGTTGTTGCTTCATCCATCTTAAACTCACTTAATGTCAACTTCGTTAATTACGTTGAAAAAGTACCAAACACACTAGTCTGAGGAGGAGGGGGAATCTCTTTCTGGAAGATACAGCGAGATACTTGAGTATCTAGCCAATGGAGAGATGCATTGGACCCGTTTCAACAACATGTCCATTGCACCAAGTTTATAATAAGTGGGTCCTTGATACTCATATACTCCCTTCGTCCCACCCGACTTAGGACAAATTGCCATTTTGGGCGTCTCACTCGACTTAGGACGTCCCAAAATGACAAGTTTATATTATTTTATATTCAATGGGACTAACTTGTCATACTCACAACAACAATCCTCTTACTATTCCGTCCACTAATTCTCTCTCCTATTTTACTTTTCATACTCACAACACCTCCTCCACTCATTCTCTCTCCTCTTATTATAATAGTATTTCTTAATCCCCGTGCCGGGAGAGAAAATCCTAAGTCAGGTGGGACGGAGGGAGTACTATTTTATAAAGTGTGATTATTCTCATCAACTTTAAAAGAGGCTTAAAGCACATTTAAGTCCTTTCAATTAAAGCCGTTGCAATCAAATGTCATGCTCCAGCATTACTTTGGTAAACTTTTGCACTGGCAAGGAATTTTCTTGACAGCTTGATGGTGACCTCAAGTTATGGTGGATGGCAGCTGTAGGTGGTAGCATTGGCTATATGGGTGTATAGTATAAAAGGGCTCATGCCCAAGAAACACATTTTCTGCTGTTGACCATTTATTGTAGGAGATTTTGGACAGTTTCTCTTATGAGTAGTTCAGGATGATTTTCGGCTGTGCCTTTTCCTTTTACCATTCTTGGTCTACATGGATGATGGTGGATTATACCCCTTTCTGGCTTGTCCTGACTCATGCATTTTATTCATTTGCAAAGTAATAGTAGTAGTTTTTTAATCCATTTTTTGGTTGAAATTGTTTGATACACGAAAATTCTCAAAACCACAATATGTGACGGACTGTTAATAGTGAAACAAGAGAATCCATGTAGTTGACAATGTGGCTTAGCTATCTAATGATTACCCAGTGCAATTGTCAACCTCATGAAGGATGAGTAGTTATGATGAGTACTATTATGGTTCCTCTGTTATACGGTAAACTTGATATGATTGCTAGCAAGGAGGTCAGTTTGAAAGCCAGTTTTTTAAAAATGAAATGTAGGTAAAAACAGACCCTAGTAGTGATTACTCAGTGAAATGGGGCGTAAGTTATAAGGTGATGATCATAATCGGTTAAAACTCATGTATTGTACTTGTGATATTGTAGCTTGATTAGTATGCTATTCATCCATTTTGTCCCCCGAAGTGCACACTTTTCTGCCAATTATGTGAATGCTCATCTACCATTGCAGATAAAGACAGGGAGCTAGGAGATGCACACACAGAAATAAAAGCCTTGAAGTACTCTGAGCGCCTCAAAGAAAAGGCAGTTGAAGAGGTACTGCAACCTGATATTTGTACCTACATTTTTCTTGTTGTACCTGTTTCTTAGTGCACATATGATATGCGTTTAAATATTATTCTGGCAATGTGCATACTCTGTTCCAAATGTGCACCTTATGAAATTGACCAAAAGCCTTCACATAGAGTTTGCAAATCAAATATTTTCCAAGGATATCATCATGGGATTAATCCAACCCCAATATTAACATATCCAGGACTCTCACATAACTGGAAAAGCGCTTTAGGAAGAGAATCCTAAACTGCATAGGGTTTTGAGGCATAAAAGTCAAATATTTAGGCGGCTTTTATAAATTTCTTTTGCTACAAGCCTTCTTTTGCCTTGTTAGTTTTGAGTTCTCTTTATCTAATAGGGCATTGTATGTTTTTTTTATCAAAACAAAGAAAAATTGCATCAGATGATTGTAACATATTTGCTCGGTTACTCATGATATTTTTTCCACTGCCGTTGTAGCTAAGCGATGAGTTAAACAAAGTGGACGAGAAGCTAAAAGCATCTGAAGATCTTGTAGAAAGCAAGGTACCTTCTGCTATTATTGCTGCTTATCAGAGAAGTAATTTTATCTACATATTCAGTTTTATTATCTTATTTTCCATGAACTGATAAGGTTGCTACTGTTTCAGAACCTAGAGCTTAGGAAGATAAACGATGAGAAAAAAGCAGCTCTGGCTGCACAATTTGCTGCAGAGGCCACTCTTCGAAGAGTTCATGCTGCACAGAAAGATGACGAGATGCCTCCTATTGAGGCCATCATTGCTCCATTGGAAGCAGAGCTAAAGCTGGCTAGAATGGAGGTAATCCACCAGGATCATTATCACTTAATAGATTTTTTCTTCATTAGGACTCCTGTGATATGATTCATGCACATTAGTGTCAATTAAGTTTGTTTAGCAAAGAGGAAAAAGAAAAGAAGGGATCAAGGACTAATCCAAACATAGAATTCTGATGTTTTTCATTTTTCCATGACATTTTGGCCATGTTAGGTAGCGAAATTGCAAGATGATAATCGAGCACTCGATCGGCTCACTAAATCTAAAGAGGCAGCTTTACTGGAGGCCGAGAGAGCTGTTCAGATGGCTTTAGCAAAAGCATCCTTGGTTGATGACCTGCAGAACAAAAACCAAGAACTGCTAAAGCAGGTTGAAATATGCCAGGTACGAGAGTATTTGAAGTCTTTCCTTTAGCTTATTATTGATATAAACATTAGAATCGAATCTTCTGTTAGATTTGGTGCTGTAGTTGGTGGTTTAATGTAACATATGGTAACTTTTTTAGGAGGAGAACAGAATCTTGGATAAAATGCATAGGCAAAAGGTTGCGGAAGTTGAAAAGCTAACTCAAACGGTTCATGAGCTGGAGGAGGCAGTTTTGGCTGGTGGGGCTGCTGCAAATGCGGTGCGCGATTATCAACGGAAAGTGCAAGAGATAAATGTAACCAACTATTTTTAAATAAATTTCTGCAGCTCCTTATAGTCGTTTGCATCTCGTATGTATACAGCCACTGCTAATTTCTGCGCTTGTGTAGGAAGAGAAACGGATTCTGGACCGTGAACTTGCCCGTGCAAAGATTTCGGCAAATCGAGTTGCTGTCGTAGTCGCAAATGAGTGGAAAGATGCTAATGACAAAGTAATGCCTGTAAGGCAGTGGCTAGATGAAAGAAGACATTTCCAGGCATGTTTGATTTATTAACCTTGTTTGCTTATTTATGGCACAATTTTTCTTAATTTTTTTTGTGTGTATATTTATATGACTGCAAGTCAAACTTATGTTCTGTAAAAAGAACTTGAAATGTTGCATCGTCCTTCCCATTTATTTTCGTTTCCAGTGGGAGTATGAGATCAATTGAATTAACTTAAGTATTGATCAAACTATAGGATTATATTCATTCAATTGGGAGTTATACCTGAAAAAATCTGCCAATGTGTAATCCTTTCCTTGCTGGTGTCCAATACACCTTCTTTTCCACCTTGGAAAACCCCGGATTCTTCCTGTGATTTCCCATAATAAGAGCCCTTAGTTCAGAAGGCTTATAAATACTTTGACATTCTAGATCTCCCATTTGCGAATTGTAACAGAGCTTGGTATTACATATGAAATTATAATTTGTCTGAAGCAAAACTCCCTTCAGCTAAGTGCTGGTGCATGTAGTTGCAAAGAAACTGTAGTCTATCAGGAAAGAAAACCCAGTGTCTATATAGGGGTGAGTGGAGCAGCATCAGTATCTTTACACTGCTCAAGTAGTCTTTACTTTTGTCCTGGCATTTCACATTTGAATTATGCTCTTCTGGGTTTGGCGTATTGACTTTCGAAAGAGTGATGGTACTCTTTTTTTATTCTTATCGAGGGTTAAATAAAATATAAGAGAGTTGACGAATGAAATGGGACTCTGACAGTAGCTGAGAAGAGAGGTGAGCTGAGGGGATTAGTTATTATAATTTCACAGTTGGATAATTGCATCCAAACGATGATCAAAGAAATTATTCCCTTAGTTCTACAGATCGTCACAGATTTCTATTGCCATTTGCATAGCAGTAGGAAACAAGTAACTAATCATTTTGCTGTGAGTGAAGTAAAAAGCCACAATATCATCTTCTGGAAGGAATCGGTATTTCTATCCATATCTGTAAAGTTTACGTTAATAAAATATTATAGATTGAAGATGATGATGATGTTGAACTGCTCGTTACTTTCTCTAGGGAGAGATGCAACAGCTTAAAGACAAACTGGCGATAGCAGAGCGGACTGCAAAAGCAGAAGCACAGTTAAAAGTAAGTATTTGGAAATGTGTGATATTCAGTAAGTTTGTTAGTGTATTGTAAAGCTTATCTTGTTGGCATTGTATTCTTTGTGTAGGAAAAATACCAACTGCGGTTTAAAGTTTTGGAGGAGAAACTTAAAGCACCTGGTAATGGCATTTCACGCATTAACCCACAAGTAAAACCTATTAGCAATGGGAATTTACGGCGTCAATCTCTTGGGGGAGCAGAAAGTTTATCCAGATCTTCCTCAAATGGTTTTTTCTCAAGAAATCAACAATCTGGGCATGTAGTAAAGCAAGCGAAGAACTCATTAAGTTCCTTGAACGATAGAGATAAAAACAGTAGACCAAACACTGCAGACGAGCACACGCAAAGCAATGGAATAAGTTGCATATATGAGGAGGAAGGAAATGCTACTGAGAAAACACGTGCGACACATGAAGATTATGTGTCCGGAATGTTGTATGATATACTACAGAAAGAGGTTTTAACTTTGCGTAAAGCTTGCCAAGAGAGAGATCAGAGTCTTAAGGACAAAGATGATGCCATTGAGGTTGGAATCAAACTTTTACACTGGTCTATAGCTGCAATTTGCGCACACACACACACACATGTATATGCTTGTTTGTTTATGTGTTTGATTTGGAAATGTCTAGATGTTAGCTAAGAATGTTGAAACATTGAACAAAGCAATGGAAGTAGAGGCCAAAAGAATGCGTAGGGAAGTAGCTGTGAGAGACAAGGAAGTTGCTGCAATGCGTACTGATAAGGAGAGAGATCAAAATGAAAGGCGCTTGACTGGTTCTAAGGGAGCTATAAATGGCTCTCTGTCACTTTCAGCAAGGTATATCTTTTTCACTTTTTTTTCTTAAATGCAAACTCCCTTTGTCCCAAATTGAATGACCATTTTTGTCCCAAAATGAATGACCTTTTGAAATTTTTCCATCAAAAAACTGTCCTTAAATGAATTTTTTTCATAGTACATTATATGTCTGGAAAACTAAAATTTTGAAAGTGAATAGCAAGATTGTTTATGATTATTTTCTATTAAAATCAACGTTTCAATATGACCCTATAATTCAAAATGGTCATTAATTTTGAGACGGAGGGAGTACTTTCTTGGGGGTTGGGGGGTTGCTTTGCAGTTTGGTCTGCCCCTCAAGTTTGCACATCAGCCTGTTTCTGGCGTTTTGTGACCGAATGTGTGAAAATCTCAGGAAAAAAAAAAACTTGTCTAGTCTAAAAGGTTGAGGATATTGGTAGAAAGTTGTGTTCAGTTGGACCCACCCCCCCCCCCCAAGGCTTGCTTAAGCTGAGTTCCTATACCACATTGAACTACCACAACTCTAAAAGGTTGTACTGTTGAGCAATGGCCCAGTAATTTTCCTCATACTTTTACAAGAGATTTTGCTTGGGGCTTTGGTAATTTCATTGGTGTTGTCCCAGTTGGAATTACCTGTAAAAAAGCAAGAAGTTCTACAGTGAAAGAGAAGGTGGAACGGACTAATCTTTAATTTGAATGAAACTAATAGACGTTTGTCGTTTTTTCAGGATAGCGAGAAACGCCATTGGCCTAAGAAGCTGAATGCAACACGGGGACAGAAAGAAGAACCCTTAATATATTACTCCCTCCGTCCCGAAATGAATGTCTAGAGAATTTCAAATATACCGTTGATTAAGAGTAAATTTTGAATTTTTTTGGACATTCATTTTGGGAGGACGGAGGTAGTATCAGGTTAGCTAGATTCAATTGAATTTGGCATGACCATATTCTAGCCACTCTTGGTTGAAGTTCTGTGGTTGTGTTGTATTGTATTGACTCTTCTGTAAAACAAACTGACTTATAGTTACTCCTTGACATCATATATAATTCTCCATATTGTATATTTTTTGTAAACATGTATTGGCTTGTCTGTTCCTTTTAAAGAAATGAATGTTTCGTTTCTCTTGTATCAATGGCCAGTAATGTGGATGTTGGGGTGTTCCTTGGCTCGCATTTCATATTAATTAATGGGCTGTTTAGGGTTTACGGATTAGGGTTAGAAGGGTATTTCATATACTCTATTTGTTGGGAAATTGTGGTATTCAAGCAGCAGTACCTACCTGCCTCATAGATGCACACGATATTTGTTCACACGATATTTGTTCACACGATCGAATTATATTCGGGCACTATATGTAAGATTTGATAAATATTGAAGAAGATATCTTAATTTCATTGATATTATAAGGCATTATTTATACATAACAAAAGGAAGTAAATAAGATAATAACAAGGACTCTAATATTAATATGACAAGGATTCTAAAACAGATTTGCTGAAGTATTAGGAAATCAAAGACTAAATCTAGGAGAATTATAGCTAGAGTTGATTTAGGAAACAATGACTAGAGTTGGTTTAGAAATAATAACTTGTAATGCAATCTATGTAGAAGGAGTCTGTGAGGAAGTATCGTTAACATGCCCCCGCAAGACGGACGACCGAAGGGAAAGACCAATCTTGGACATAATATCTTGATAACAAGCTCGAGCAAGCGGTTTTGTCAAAGCATCCGCCAATTGATCACCTCCTGAAATATGAGAAACCCGTAATTGTTGAGCTTGAACTTGTTCACGAACAAAGTGATAATCAAATGCTAAGTGCTTCATCCTTGAATGAAATTTAGGATTGGCAGCCACATAAGTAGCCCCTAGATTGTCGCAATAAATAACATGAGATGATGATAACACAACATGAAGTTCACTAAGTAAATTTTGAAGCCATAAGACTTCTGTCGTTGCTGAGGCAACTGCTCTATACTCGGCCTCAGTAACGAGAGCTCCATGAAAGCAAGTTCGAACCAAGGTATACCAAATATCCTGTAGTAGAGATGTAATTGTCACTGTCCCCGGCCCAATCCGCATCAGTAAAGGCATGGAGTATAGAGGGAGACTTGGAGCGAAGAAGTAGACCATGGGAGCTTGTACCCACTAAGTAACGGAAAACTCTTTTCAAGGCGGCCCAATGAAGATCAGTGGGGTTTTGCATGAAATGTGATAGTCTATTAACAGCAAACGAGACATCAACTCGTGTAAGAGAAAGATATTGAAGAGTACCCACAATGTGTCGGTATTCAGTAGCATTAGAGATGGGTGTCCCTTCGTTAACAGAAAGCTTGAAATCCGGTGTCATGGGTGTTGGTACAGCTTTGGCATCCATCATCTTGGTATGAGCCAAGAGATCTTTGACATACTTATGTTGGACCGAGAAATAATCCATGAGGATGAGGCACAACTTCCACCCCAAGAAAATAAGATAAATTATCAAGATCCTTGAGTGAAAACCGAGTGGAAAAAGTAGAGATGAAGTTGTCGAGCAGTGATGAACTGGACCCTGTAATTATAATATCATCGACATACACAAGTAAAAGAATAGTACCATGGGTAAAACGGAGTGAAAACAAGGAGGCATCGGAAACACTGTTTTTTGAAGCCAAGAGATAAAAGATAGTGCTTAAGCTCATTGTACCATGCCCGAGGAGCTTGCTTGAGACCGTAAAGTGCTTGACGCGATTTGCAAACATTAGATGGATGAGAAGTACTTACAAAACCCGGTGGTTGAGCCATAAATACATCTTCATTGACAGTACCCTGTAAGAATTCATTGTTGATGTCAACCTGTCGAAGGGGGCACTTATTTGTAACTGCTAAGGAAAGAATGGTGTGAATTGTAGCTGGCTTTACAACAAGGCTAAAAGTTTTAGAGTAGTTTATGCTCGGTCGTTAATGAAATCCCTTGGCTACTAGACGAGCCTTATGCCTATTAATTGTCCCATCGGGGTTATATTTGGTGCAAAAGATCCACTTGTTGGGTTTCGAGGGTCCATGCGCAGCGGAATAATGCAAATAACTCGAATACCCAAAGCCCTAGAATCCGTTCTAGATGAATAATTAAGAAGTATGAATTAGGGTTACCAACCTTGAATGCCTTTGTCGTTGATATACGTAGTCTAACTCCAGTTGAAGAATTAGCAAGTCTTGATATACGATCCTTTAATCACGAACAAAGATCTTGAGAAGCGAAGATCCTCTACAGTATCCACGCGATGAAGCGAACCCTAGAACTCTTTCTAGGAGGATTGCTAGACCCCTTGATTGAAACCTTTTCAATCTATGATGAATTATGGAATTGGTGTGTTGTTTTTCAATTCACAATTGAAAAAATCTCTCTATTTTGTCTTTCTCAAAGCTCAAAATCGGGCCTTTGCTAGGGTTGTTCAAGGATACTATTTATACTCTATAAATATTATACCCTATTAAAAACCCTTGGCAAAAACGGTTTCGGCGTTTCGGCGTACATGGGCGGTCGCCCGTCGGGACATGGGCGGTTGCCCATGTGTCCCGAAGCCTAACCTCCTTATACGAAAACCATCATGGGCGGTCGCCCGCAAGAGCGAGCGGTCGCCCGTGTGGACGATCTCCGTGCCCGGTTTTCCATATAACATGGGTGGTCGCCCATAGCACCTTGGGCGGTCGCCCATCACACCAGAATCCATAATTCCATTTTTGACAATTCGTTCGATGCGTGTGACCCCATAGGACTATACTATGTTGGCAATGAGTCCGATCACATCGATCCTCATAAGACATGAGCGGACTCTAGCAAGCCATCATGCCTACCCAAATAGTATAATATCAAGTTCGTTTTTCCTACATAGAACATATCACAATCCCATTGTCACACGATGTTATATTGAACATGAGTCATGGTCCACGTCAACTCATATTGTTCAATGCTTTCTCGTTACTAAGTAAATTGATTAATCGAATGACATTAATCATATTAATTCATTCGGGCATGGCCATGCACTACATCAATCTTACTCACGAGTGGCCAAGCAAACATCTCTCTTTACGAGGGACAATTTCCATCTTGACTTATCATTCTTCCCGACAAGAATCATACCATGCCAATGATAGCCCCTTATTGTCATCCGGTTAAAGACAACGTTAAACTATATCAAACATGATATTCATCGAGTGGAAGACGATGATAATCTCGAGTCGAAAGGATATCAATGATATGACTATATGAGATCTAATTATGACATTTGACCATGACATAGATCTCATAATGGGTCAAGTCCGATTACCTTGTTCTCTAACAAGTACCCATGAATCTAATGTGCATCTCCATGCATATAAATCATCACATGATTATCAATTAGACTTCATACTAGTGCTTCATAAGTACTAGGGACACGATTATTATAACTAAACATGCAAACACATATAATAATCAAATAAACAATCTCATATATAAATGAACAATGACATTACATAAAGGTCTATCTCTATAGGCCTAGGGCACTAACACCTACAGTCTCCCACTTGCACAGGCCCGGCCACTCATGTATCTTATACCCGTGGACTAACGCTGACCATCATGTTTAGCTTGTGGCAAAGGCTTGGTGAGAGGGTCCGAAATATTGTCATCCGTTGGTACCTTGCATATCTTGACGTCCTCCACTTTCACAGATTTCTCGTATGAGGTGAAAACGTCTCAAAATATGTTTGGATCGGCTGATGTGACCTTGGTTCTTTTGCTTGGGCAATAGCACCATTATTGTCACGGAAACGACTCTATCGGGTTAGTGATACTCGGAACGACTTCTAAGTCGCTAACGAACTTCTTGATCCAAACCGCCTCCTTAGCCGCATCCGATCTTTGCTATGTATTCGGCTTACTGTTGTAGAATCGGCAACGGTGCTTTGCTTGGAACTCTTCCAACAAACGGCACCTCCATTTAGCATAAAAACAAAACCGGTTTGCGATCTAAAGTCATCTTTGTCGGTTTGGAAGCTTGCATCTGTGTAACCGCTTTACAACGGATCATCTTCCATTCCTCCAAATACCAAGAATACATCCTTAGTTCTTCTCAAGTACTTAAGGATATTCTTGACAGCCTATCAATGGTTCTCACCAGATCGGGTGGTATCTACTCGTTGCGCTTAGAGCATACGAGACATCGGGTCTAGTACGCAACATGGCATACATGATAGATCCAATTGCCGAAGCATATGGAATATCACTCATCCTCTTTTCGCTCATCATTTGTCTTAGGCCAATGAGTCTTGCTAAGAGTAATGCCATGTCCCGTTGGCAAGTTCCCTCTCTTAGAATTTTCCATGCGGAATCTTCTAAGGACCTTGTCAATATATGTACTCTGACTCAAACCAATCATCCTTCTTGATCTATCTCTATAGATCTTGATACCAAGGATATAAGCCGCTTCACCCATATCTTTCATTGAAAAACATTTTCCTAACCAAGACTTAACAGTCTCAAGTGCAGGAACATTGTTTCCAATGAGCAAGATGTCATCGACATATAGCACCGGTAAATAGGACTATGCTCCCACTTATTTTCTTGTATACACAAGGCTCATCTTCGTTTTTGATGAAGTCAAACTCTTTTGATTCATCAAACGTAGATTCGGCTTCAGGAAGCTTGCTTCAATCCATAAATGGATCTCTGCAACTTACACACTTTGTTAGAATTCTTTGGATCGACAAATCCTTCAGGTTGTATCATGTATACATCCTCAAGTAGGTTTCCGTTAAGAAACGCTGTTTTGACGTCCATTTGCCATATCTCATAGTCGTAATATGCGGCTATGGCAATTAAGATTCTAATAGACTTAAGCATTGCTACGGGCGAAAAGGTTTCATCATAGTCAACGCCATGAATGCCTTCTATACCCCTTAGCAACTAGCCTAGCCTTATAAGTATGTACCTTCCCATCCATGTCAGTTTTCTTTTTGAAAACCCACTTGCACCCTATGGTTTTACACCTTCGGGTGGATCAATCAAGTTCCAAACTTGATTATCGTACATGGATTTGATCTCGGATTCCATGGCTCCTAGCCACTTGTCCGAATCAGGAGTGGACATCGCCTCTTGATAGGAAGTAGGTTCATCATTCTCAATGATTTCTATTTCATTACTTTCCGTCATGAGAAATCCATATCTCTCAGGTTCGGATCGTATCCTATCCGATCTGCGAAGAACTTGTGTATCTTGAACCGGTTCCACAACTGGCTTGTGAACTTGGTTCCGTCTCTACTATCGGTTCCTTGTCATTTTCGGGTTCTTGAATTTCTTCAAGATCAATTTTACTCCCACTAGTTTCTTTAGAGAGAAACTCTTTCTCTAGAAAGACACCATTTCGAGCAACAAACACTTTGTTCTCGGATTGGTTGTAAAATAGATATCCTTTCGTTTCCTTAGGATAACCAACGAAAATGCATTTATCGATTTAGGTGCAAGTTTATGTTCGAAACTAATTTCTTTACATAAGCCTCACAACCCCAAATCTTCATGAAAGATAAGATAGGCTTTCTTCCATACCACATCTCATGTGGGGTTTTAGGAGACGATTTAGTAGGGACCTTATTAAGCGTGAAAGCGGAATTGCTTCCAGCGCATGTCCCCAAAAAGAAATAGGAAGGTTAACTTGACTCATCATCGATCGAACCATATCTAATAGAGTTCGATTTCTCCTCTCGGATACACCATTCCATTGTGGTGTTCCGGGTGGAGTAAGTTCTGAAACAATTCCACAACTTTTCAGATGATCGTCAAATTCTTGGCTTAAGTATTCACCACCTCGATCGGATCGAATGGTTTTAATAGTTTTGCCAAGTTGATTTTGTACCTCATTTTGAAATATTCTGAATATCTCAAATGCTTCACTTTTGTACTTCATCAGATAGACATAGCCATATCTAGAGAAGTCATCGAGTGAACGTTATGAAATGAAATCCTCCCCTAGCAATGCTATTCATTGGTCCACACACATCAGTATGTATGAGAGCCAATAAATCACTAGCCCTTTCACTACTCTTAGTAAAAGGAGCTTTAGTCATCTTGCCCAATAAACAAGACTCGCAAACATCATATGATTCATAATCATATGAGTCTAAATATCCATCTTTATGCAGTTTAGATACGCGTTTCTCGTTTATGTGACCAAGACAGCAATGCCATTTGTATGTGTTGTTCACATCATTTGGTTTTAGATTTCTTACTAACATGATAAACATTCTCAACATTATTTTCAACATCCAAGACATAAAGGCCATTAAAAGAATGAGCAACACAATAAAGCATGTCATTCAAATAAATTGAAAATTTCTTATTCGCAATAAGAAAATTGTAACCCTCATTGTCTAAACATGAAATAGAAATAATGTTTACGCTCAAATCCGGAACATAATAACGAGTTATTTAAAACTAAAATTAATCCGCTAGGTAAAGTGACTTCGTAAGTCCACTACGGCCAATGCGGCAACTCTTGCTCCATTTCCAACCCGAATCTACTTCACCCTCTTTGAGCGACCTTCTATTCTTAAGTCCCTGCACATTTAGACAAATATGAGATCCACATCCGGTATCTAATACCCAAGAACTAGAAGTAGAAAGTAGAACATCTATCATATAGATACCTGAAGTCGTGGCAATCACATTGCCCTTCTTCTTCACCCTTCCCCGATAAGCTTTGCGATTACGCTTCCAATGCCCAGTTTCATTGCAATGGTAGCATACCGCATCCTTTTGGGATTTGGGTTGAGGCTTCTCAACAACGGCAACCCTTGCCTCCGGTTTAGCAACTTTTGCTTTAACCTTGTTTTTCTTGAACCCTTTTCCTTTGTTCACCATCAACACTTGATTGGTTTTCTTAGTAATATTGTTCTCCGCATTCTTTAGCATCCCATGCAATTCAGACAGAGATTTATTCATCCCATTCATGTTATAATTGAACGAAGCGATTATAACTTTCAGGGAGTGAATGCAATATCATATCCGTAGCCAGCTCTAACTGGATAGGATACCCAAGCCTCTCAAGATGTTCGAGGTGACCCTTCATTTTCAACACATGAGGCCCAACAGGTTGTCCTTCAATCATCTTGCCTGAATGAAGAGCCTTCATAGTGTCAAACCTTTCCTGACGTGCTTGCAACTGGAACATTTCCTTTAAATGATTTCCCAAATCATAAGCTTCCATGTGTACAAGGTCCTTCTGAAGGGCCTTACACATAGTAGCCAGCATCAGGCAACCAACATCTATAGAATCATCCATATGTTTCTTATGTTGGTCCCTTTCAGCTTTAGGTGCATTAGCGGCAGGCTCGGGTGGAATGGGTCCATCGAGAATGTACAACTTCCTTTCTTGTTTGAGAACAATTCTCAAACGGCGGATCCAATCCACATAGTTGTTGCCATTCTCTTCTAACTTGTCCTTCTCAAGGAGGCGATCGCAGTGACAAATTCGATTAGTGTTAGCGGCCGTTGATCTACAAAGATATGCAACAAGATATAAACATATATGAGCACCAATTTCATTTAAGAGATTAAATAATGTATTTCACAAATACTCCCACTAAATTATATAACCTTCATATACAAACATGCATAATATAATTTAATAGGCTAAGACCCAACTTTAATTTAATTTCAAGTCGGCTATGGCACATTTGCTCAAAATTAAACTAAAAGGTAGATAACATTTATCAATCATATCAACATATGACTCTTAGATCTTTTATGAGATTATAGACATCATATGTCACATGTTTCAATCTTATCTTATGCCTTAGGCCCAAAACTGTTTTGATAGCCTTATTGAGTTCAACCATTTTAAACGTATAGCAATCACTATTTGCTCATCTTGATCATACAAAGATATAATTAATGTACCTCGCTATGGCGAGCCTACATAAAACTACCCGTGTACTCACAAGTGTTTAAAGTGGGTAGCATAAACAAACCCAAAATTTCAAAGAAGGTTCAATTTTTCATGTTTATCAATTAACAAGGCAAGGTTGAATCATGAAAAACTATATGAGCATAATTATGAACATGGAATGATACAACACAAATCACATTTGGTCAGTAATTACTAGTACGCGGCCACGTGCTCCAAGGTTATCCCACACTTCCATCGAAGTGCCTGTGGGGAAGGTTTTGGTGTCCAGCCCATATACCAAGTAATACTTCACAAATATCCTAAATTAATCACATTAATCATATTAATGAAATTGACATCCCATAACCTAGATTAATCATATTAATCATAAATTTCAATTTCATAATCATGGTATATCACTATATACAATTACTCCATAAGCAAAACTCATATAATTTCACATTCTAAATCATATTTATCATGAAAATTCATATAATCACATTACACAATTATCATGATTATCTAACTAAACCTCAAGAACGGGGCTTTGATACCACTGTTGGGTTTCGAGGGTCCATGCGCAGCGGAATAATGCAAATAACTCGAATACCCAAAGCCCTAGAATCCGTTCTAGATGAATAATTAAGAAGTATGAATTAGGGTTACCAACCTTGAATGCCTTTGTCGTTGATATACGTAGTCTAACTCCAGATTGAAGAATTAGCAAGTCTTCAATATACGATCCTTTAATCACGAACAAAAGATCTTGAGAAGCGAAGATCCTCTACGAGTATCCACGCGATGAACGAACCCTAGAACTCTTTCTAGGAGGATTGCTAGACCCCTTGATTGAAACCTTTTCAATCTATGATGAATTATGGAATTGGTGTGTTGTTTTTCAATTCACAATTGAAAAAATCTCTCTATTTTGTCTTTCTCAAAGCTCAAAATCGGAACTGGCTGCTAGGGTTGTTCAAGGATACTATGTATACTCTATAAATATTATACCCTATTAAAAACCCTTGGCAAAAACGGTTTCAGCGTTTCAGCGTACATGGGCGGTCGCCCATCAGGACATGGGCGGTCGCCCATGTGTCCAGAGCCTAACCTCCTTATACGAAAACCATCATGGGCGGTCGCCCATAAGGGCAAGGGCGGTCGCCCATGTGGACAGTCTCCAATGCCCAGTTTTCCATATAACATGGGCGGTCGCCCATAGCACCTTGGGCGGTCGCCCATCACACCAGAATCCATAATTCCATTTTTGACAATTCGTTCGATGCGTGTGACCCCATAGGACTATACTATGTTGGCAATGAGTCCGATCACATCGATCCTCATAAGACATGAGCGGACTCTAGCAAGCCATCATGCCTACCCAAATAGTATAATATCAAGTTCGTTTTTCCTACATAGAACATATCACAATCCCATTGTCACACGATGTTATATTGAACATGAGTCATGGTCCACGTCAACTCATATTGTTCAATGCTTTATCGTTACTAAGTAAATTGATTAATCGAATGACATTAATCATATTAATTCATTCGGGCATGGCCATGCACTACATCAATCTTACTCACGTGTGGCCAAGCAAACATCTCTCTTTACGAGGGACAATTTCCATCTTGACTTATCATTCTTCCCAACAAGAATCATACCATGCCAATGATAGCCCTTATTGTCATCCGGTTAAAGACAACGTTAAACTATATCAAACATGATATTCATCGAGTGGAAGACGATGATAATCTCAGGTCAAAGGATATCAATGATATGACTATATGAGATCTAATTATGACATTTGACCATGACATAGATCTCATAATGGGTCAAGTCCAGTACCTTGTTCTCTAACAAGTACCCATGAATCTAATGTGCATCTCCATGCATATAAATCATCACATGATTATCAATTAGACTTCATACTAGTGCTTCATAAGTACTAGGGACACGATTATTATAACTAAACATGCAAACACATATAATAATCAAATAAACAATCTCATATATAAATGAACAATGACATTACATAAAGGTCTATCTCTATAGGCCTAGTGGCACTAACACCTACAGGTCTCCCACTTACACTAGGCCCAGTCACTCATGTATCTTATACCCATGGACCTAACATGACCATCATGTTTAGCTTGTGGCAAAGGCTTGGTGAGAGGGTCCGAAATATTGTCATCCGTTGGTACCTTGCATATCTTGACGTCCTCCCTTTCACAGATTTCTCGTATGAGGTGAAAACGTCTCAAAATGTGTTTGGATCGCTGATGTGACCTTGGTTCTTTTGCTTGGGCAATAGCACCATTATTGTCACAGAACAGCTCTATCGGGTTAGTGATACTCGGAACGACTTCTAAGTCACTAACGAACTTCTTGATCCAAACCGCCTCCTTAGCCGCATCCGATGCTGCTATGTATTCGGCTTCTGTTGTAGAATCAGCAACAGTGCTTTGCTTGGAACTCTTCCAACAAACGGCACCTCCATTTAGCATAAAAACAAAACCAGACTGCGATCTAAAGTCATCTTTGTCGGTTTGGAAGCTTGCATCTGTGTAACCCTTTACAACCAGATCATCTTCCATTCCTCCAAATACCAAGAATACATCCTTAGTTCTTCTCAAGTACTTAAGGATATTCTTGACAGCTATCCAATGGTTCTCACCAGGATCAGACTGGTATCTACTCGTTGCGCTTAGAGCATACGAGACATCGGGTCTAGTACACAACATGGCATACATGATAGATCCAATTGCCGAAGCATATGGAATATCACTCATCCTCTTTCGCTCATCATTTGTCTTAGGACAATGAGTCTTGCTAAGAGTAATGCCATGTCCCATTGGCAAGTTCCCTCTCTTAGAATTTTCCATGCGGAATCTTCTAAGGACCTTGTCAATATATGTACTCTGACTCAAACCAATCATCCTTCTTGATCTATCTCTATAGATCTTGATACCAAGGATATAAGCCGCTTCACCCATATCTTTCATTGAAAAACATTTTCCTAACCAAGACTTAACAGTCTCAAGTGCAGGAACATTGTTTCCAATGAGCAAGATGTCATCGACATATAGCACCAGAAATAGGACTATGCTCCCACTTATTTTCTTGTATACACAAGGCTCATCTTCGTTTTTGATGAAGCCAAACTCTTTGACTGATTCATCAAAACGTAGATTCCAGCTCCGGGAAGCTTGCTTCAATCCATAAATGGATCTCTGCAACTTACACACTTTGTTAGAATTCTTTGGATCGACAAATCCTTCAGGCTGTATCATGTATACATCCTCAAGTAGGTTTCCGTTAAGAAACGCTTATTTGTTTTGACGTCCATTTGCCATATCTCATAGTCGTAATATGCGGCTATGGCAATTAAGATTCTAATAGACTTAAGCATTGCTACGGGCGAAAAGGTTTCATCATAGTCAACGCCATGAATCTGCCTATACCCCTTAGCAACTAGCCTAGCCTTATAAGTATGTACCTTCCCATCCATGTCAGTTTTCTTTTTGAAAACCCACTTGCACCCTATGGTTTTTACACCTTCGGGTGGATCAATCAAGTTCCAAACTTGATTATCGTACATGGATTTGATCTCGGATTCCATGGCTCCTAGCCACTTGTCCGAATCAGGAGTGGACATCGCCTCTTGATAGGAAGTAGGTTCATCATTCTCAATGATTTCTACTTCATTACTTTCCGTCATGAGAAATCCATATCTCTCAGGTTCGGATCGTATCCTATCCGATCTGCGAAGAACTTGTGTATCTTGAACCGGTTCCACAACAGCTTGTGAACTTGGTTCCGTCTCTACTATCGGTTCCTTGTCATTTTCGGGTTCTTGAATTTCTTCAAGATCAATTTTACTCCCACTAGTTTCTTTAGAGAGAAACTCTTTCTCTAGAAAGACACCATTTCGAGCAACAAACACTTTGTTCTCGGATTGGTTGTAAAATAGATATCCTTTCGTTTCCTTAGGATAACCAACGAAAATGCATTTATCAGATTTAGGTGCAAGTTTATGTTCAGAAACTAATTTCTTTACATAAGCCTCACAACCCCAAATCTTCATGAAAGATAAGCTAGGCTTTCTTCCATACCACATCTCATGTGGGGTTTTAGGAGCCGATTTAGTAGGGACCTTATTAAGCGTGAAAGCAGCTGTTTCCAGTGCATGTCCCCAAAAAGAAATAGGAAGGTTAACTTGACTCATCATCGATCGAACCATATCTAATAGAGTTCGATTTCTCCTCTCGGATACACCATTCCATTGTGGTGTTCCGGGTGGAGTAAGTTCTGAAACAATTCCACAACTTTTCAGATGATCGTCAAATTCTTGGCTTAAGTATTCACCACCTCGATCGGATCGAATGGTTTTAATAGTTTTGCCAAGTTGATTTTGTACCTCATTTTGAAATATTCTGAATATCTCAAATGCTTCACTTTTGTACTTCATCAGATAGACATAGCCATATCTGGAGAAGTCATCAGTGAACGTTATGAAATCGAAATCCTCCCTTAGCAATGCTATTCATTGGTCCACACACATCAGTATGTATGAGAGCCAATAAATCACTAGCCCTTTCACTACTCTTAGTAAAAGGAGCTTTAGTCATCTTGCCCAATAAACAAGACTCGCAAACATCATATGATTCATAATCATATGAGTCTAAATATCCATCTTTATGCAGTTTAGATACGCGTTTCTCGTTTATGTGACCAAGACAGCAATGCCATTTGTATGTGTTGTTCACATCATTTGGTTTAGATTTCTTACTAACATGATAAACATTCTCAACATTATTTTCAACATCCAAGACATAAAGGCCATTAAAAGAATGAGCAACACAATAAAGCATGTCATTCAAATAAATTGAAAATTTCTTATTCGCAATAAGAAAATTGTAACCCTCATTGTCTAAACATGAAATAGAAATAATGTTTCTGCTCAAATCCGGAACATAATAACAGTTATTTAAAACTAAAATTAATCCGCTAGGTAAAGTGACTTCGTAAGTCCCTACGGCCAATGCAGCAACTCTTGCTCCATTTCCAACCCGCAGATCTACTTCACCCTCTTTGAGCGACCTTCTATTCTTAAGTCCCTGCACATTTAGACAAATGTGAGATCCACATCCGGTATCTAATACCCAAGAACTAGAAGTAGAAAGTAGAACATCTATCATATAGATACCTGAAGTCGTGGCAATCACATTGCCCTTCTTCTTCAGCCCTTCCTGATAAGCTTTGCAGTTACGCTTCCAATGCCCAGTTTCATTGCAATGGTAGCATACCGCATCCTTTTGGGATTTGGGTTGAGGCTTCTCAACAACGGCAACCTTTGCCTCCGGTTTAGCAACTTTTGCTTTAACCTTGTTTTTCTTGAACCCTTTTCCTTTGTTCACCATCAACACTTGATTGGTTTTCTTGGTAATATTGTTCTCCGCATTCTTTAGCATCCCATGCAATTCAGACAGAGATTTATTCATCCCATTCATGTTATAATTCAGAACGAACTGATTATAACTTTCAGGGAGTGAATGCAATATCATATCCGTAGCCAGCTCTAACTGGATAGGATACCCAAGCCTCTCAAGATGTTCGAGGTGACCCTTCATTTTCAACACATGAGGCCCAACAGGTTGTCCTTCAATCATCTTGCATGAATGAAGAGCCTTCATAGTGTCAAACCTTTCCTGACGTGCTTGCAACTGGAACATTTCCTTTAAATGATTTCCCAAATCATAAGCTTCCATGTGTACAAGGTCCTTCTGAAGGGCCTTACACATAGTAGCCAGCATCAGGCAACCAACATCTATAGAATCATCCATATGTTTCTTATGTTGGTCCCTTTCAGCTTTAGGTGCATTAGCAGCAGGCTCGGGTGGAATGGGTCCATCGAGAATGTACAACTTCCTTTCTTGTTTGAGAACAATTCTCAAACAGCGGATCCAATCCACATAGTTGTTGCCATTCTCTTCTAACTTGTCCTTCTCAAGGACTGATCGCAGTGACAAATTCTGATTAGTGTTAGCAGCCATTGATCTACAAAGATATGCAACAAGATATAAACATATATGAGCACCAATTTCATTTAAGAGATTAAATAATGTATTTCACAAATACTCCCACTAAATTATATAACCTTCATATACAAACATGCATAATATAATTTAATAGGCTAAGACCCAACTTTAATTTAATTTCAAGTCGGCTATGGCACGACTGCTCAAAATTAAACTAAAAAGGTAGATAACATTTATCAATCATATCAACATATGACTCTTAGATCTTTTATGAGATTATAGACATCATATGTCACATGTTTCAATCTCATCTTATGCCTTAGGCCCAAAACTGTTTTGATAGCCTTATTGAGTTCAACCATTTTAAACGTATAGCAATCACTATTTGCTCATCTTGATCATACAAAGATATAATTAATGTACCTCGCTATGGCGAGCCTACATAAAACTACCCGTGTACTCACAAGTGTTTAAAGTGGGTAGCATAAACAAACCCAAAATTTCAAAGAAGGTTCAATTTTTCATGTTTATCAATTAACAAGGCAAGGTTGAATCATGAAAAACTATATGAGCATAATTATGAACATGGAATGATACAACACAAATCACATTTGGTCAGTAATTACTAGTACGCGGCCACGTGCTCCAAGGTTATCCCACACTTCCATCGAAGTGTCTGTGGGGAAGGTTTTGGTGTCCAGCCCATATACCAAGTAATACTTCACAAATATCCTAAATTAATCACATTAATCATATTAATGAAATTGACATCCCATAACCTAGATTAATCATATTAATCATAAATTTCAATTTCATAATCATGGTATATCACTATATACAATTACTCCATAAGCAAAACTCATATAATTTCACATTCTAAATCATATTTATCATGAAAATTCATATAATCACATTACACAATTATCATGATTATCTAACTAAACCTCAAGAACGGGGCTTTGATACCACTGTTGGGTTTCGAGGGTCCATGCGCAGCGGAATAATGCAAATAACTCGAATACCCAAAGCCCTAGAATCCGTTCTAGATGAATAATTAAGAAGTATGAATTAGGGTTACCAACCTTGAATGCCTTTGTCGTTGATATACGTAGTCTAACTCCAGATTGAAGAATTAGCAAGTCTTCAATATACGATCCTTTAATCACGAACAAAAGATCTTGAGAAGCGAAGATCCTCTACGAGTATCCACGCGATGAACGAACCCTAGAACTCTTTCTAGGAGGATTGCTAGACCCCTTGATTGAAACCTTTTCAATCTATGATGAATTATGGAATTGGTGTGTTGTTTTTCAATTCACAATTGAAAAAATCTCTCTATTTTGTCTTTCTCAAAGCTCAAAATCGGAACTGACTGCTAGGGTTGTTCAAGGATACTATTTATACTCTATAAATATTATACCCTATTAAAAACCCTTGGCAAAAACGGTTTCAGCGTTTCAGCGTACATGGGCGGTCGCCCATCAGGACATGGGCGGTCGCCCATGTGTCCAGAGCCTAACCTCCTTATACGAAAACCATCATGGGCGGTCGCCCGTCATAAGGGCACGGCGGTCGCCCATGTGGACGATCTCAATGCCCGGTTTTCCATATAACATGGCGGTCGCCCATAGCACCTTGGGCGGTCGCCCATCACACTGAAATCCATAATTCCATTTTTGACAATTCGTTCGATGCGTGTGACCCCATAGGACTATACTATGTTGGCAATGAGTCCGATCACATCGATCCTCATAAGACATGAGCGGACTCTAGCAAGCCATCATGCCTACCCAAATAGTATAATATCAAGTTCGTTTTTCCTACATAGAACATATCACAATCCCATTGTCACACGATGTTATATTGAACATGAGTCATGGTCCACGTCAACTCATATTGTTCAATGCTTTATCGTTACTAAGTAAATTGATTAATCGAATGACATTAATCATATTAATTCATTCGGGCATGGCCATGCACTACATCAATCTTACTCACGAGTGGCCAAGCAAACATCTCTCTTTACGAGGGACAATTTCCATCTTGACTTATCATTCTTCCCAACAAGAATCATACCATGCCAATGATAGCCCTTATTGTCATCCGGTTAAAGACAACGTTAAACTATATCAAACATGATATTCATCGAGTGGAAGACGATGATAATCTCAGGTCAAAGGATATCAATGATATGACTATATGAGATCTAATTATGACATTTGACCATGACATAGATCTCATAATGGGTCAAGTCCAGTACCTTGTTCTCTAACAAGTACCCATGAATCTAATGTGCATCTCCATGCATATAATCATCACATGATTATCAATTAGACTTCATACTAGTGCTTCATAAGTACTAGGGACACGATTATTATAACTAAACATGCAAACACATATAATAATCAAATAAACAATCTCATATATAAATGAACAATGACATTACATAAAGGTCTATCTCTATAGGCCTAGGGCACTAACACCTACAGTTTACACCCAATTAAATTATGAGACGAGGTGGGGGGAACAAGATCCCAAGTGTGGTTATTCATAAGAGCACTGTATTCCTTTTCCATGGCTTCTCGCCATACGGATTATTTCAAGGCTTGGGTGTAGGTGTTGGGCTCAAGACTTGGGCAGGGTAGTGAGACTGCAAGTTGAGTTTATTAATGGGTTTAAAAATATTATTCTGAGAGCGAGTGATAGGTTTATGGATATGTGGAGATGGAGATGGAGAGGTGTCGGGAGAGGATGTGGGAACAGGAGAGTGTTCGGGTGAGGGCTGAGTAGGTGCGGAAGCAGTAGAGGAAGGAGGGGAGTTTGGGGCTATAGGTGAGGGTGGTGTGGGAGAGGTTGCCGAGGCAGTAGCAGGTGGTTGAGGGACGACCGAGGTAGTTGGGAGAGGGGTTGTCGAGGTATTAGATAATGGAGGAAGTATGTTGAGGGTCGTGTTGCACCAATCGGACAAGGAAAAAGATTGTGAGGGTGGGGAGGAGATTGTAGAGAAGGGAAACACATGTTCAATAAATTTAACATGGCGAGACACAAACATTTTGAAAGTGGTAGGATCGAGGCAGTAATATGCACTTTGAGTGGGTAAGTAGCCTATGAAGACACAAGGAGAAGATTTTGGATCAAGTTTGTTGTGTGTGTATGGACGGAACCATGGATAACATAGACATCCAAAACTACGTAGCTTGGAGTAGTTTGGTGTTTTTCCAAAGAGTTTGAAGAACGGAGATTGAAGTTGAAGTGTAGGAGTTGGTATGTGATTAATGAGATAACATGCGGTTACAAAGGCATGAGTCCAAAATTTTTGAGGCATGTGTGTAAGTGCTCCAATTTGAGTTGTTAGTATTTCCGTTAGAAAACTAACGAAAGCCTTCACATTCTTAACCTAAGCCTTAACTTTTCTAACAAAACCTAACTTTTCTAACAAAGCAACTAAGCAAGGGTAAGTTGGGGATTGCTATTTGGAGTTAAACAAGGGAAAGAATCTCACAAAAGAGAAAAATTCGAAAATAGAAATCTGTAAAACAACAGCTGGTTGATTATTTGAAAAAATATTCCTCTTGTCCAAAGCCTGCAGCAGCATTTAATGAACAGTGCACGCTAGCATACATATCCGCGCGGATGGAATCGAATTTTTCAGAGGCCTATAAATAGAGCCCCTCAGTCTCAGAAAAACAAGGAACAACAACTCACTCACACAGCACCTTGGCGAAAATATTGTAGAAAACAGTGGGAATTCCTTTGAATTGCCACCTTTTTCTTAATCATTTTCCCAAATCTCACTCACCAGACACTCACTAAATTCAAGTATCAAACACAAACACAAGGAAGATAGGATACCACCATTGGTAAACCCTCCTTCTCCTTACCTTAAACTTCTCTCATCCATGCATGCATCTCATACTTCAAAGATGTAACTTGTTCTTGCCCTAGATCCAAGAGGATCTCCATGGAAGTTCATCTCCATGGATGATCTTCTATAAGGATCAACATTCCTTCCAAATTGTTTTTACTTACTTGAAAGCATTTTCTTAACCTAAAATCAATTTTCATACATAAAATCTTGATTTCAAGATTAAATCTCCCCCATCCCAAGCAAATGAAGTGCTTTAAGTCCTAATGTACCCTAAGGATGGCTTGATATAGTAGATCACCACTAAACATGTTTAGTGATCACTAATCAAAGCCTAAGGAAATGGGGACAAACATGGATGCAAAACCCCCTTTAAAATCACATTTTCCTTCTTGAGAATGTTGCTGTCCAGTAGCCTTTCTCTAAGACCTCTGTCCATTGTATAATTTGTTGGACACAGAAAAACTTGGAATTTAGTGTTGACTACAAAATACTTTTTGTAGCCAACATCCATAGGATTCCAGACATATTTTTACTTTATTTTTTTCGTGAGTATAACTCCCTTTTTCAAATTATTTTCCAAAAGTCAGTTTAGCAGTCTCTGGAAATCCAGATTTCACATCTGTTATATCCAGAAGGTTTTGGTCCCTCAAATCATCTCCAATCATAAAAATATTTTGCAGTCACCTTATTTAAGATGTTTTTAACAACTTTCATTCTCTGACTTTCCTCATATTCTGAATTTTTAAAACTCTTAAATCCATTTTAAAATCAAGTGTCCACTGTCTTTTTCATTCTGGCAGAATTGACTTTCAACTTCAAGGAGTCTTTTGAGTACCAAAACTCAACCCTAAAATCATACAAAAAACCATGGGACTTGTTTAATGTCTTCCAAAGAGTTATCAATTTTTATTTCTCTCAGTTTGCACTTATTTTAACTAAAAAGAAACACACACACACACACACAAATGGTTTCAAATTAGAAAGACTCGTTTTACGAGGCATTCCGGGTGAACCCTAACGTTCTTCCCGGAGTGTAACGTGACCTCCGAACCCAAATCTCTAATCTCGGGCATTTTTCAAAGTTTTGGCCCTTAAAATAAAAATGGTGTGGCGACTCCCGTTTTTTAATGATTTTCAAAAGAAAAATCGCGGCGGGGCACATTCATCACAGTGGCGACTCCGCTGGGGAGATAAAAATAGGCTTTATCTTTTTTTAAAATAAAAAAAGTATAAAAAAAAATGGTATTTGGTATATAGGTGGAAACCATTAAGCTTCCTGTACCGCTTCCTAACCCGGGGCTTGGGATAAATTATGGTCTAACAAAGCCACGTACCGGTATCATTGTTTTTTAAAAAAAAAAAAAAAGACAAAAAAAAAAAAAAGCTTTTGTGGGTCAAACTTCCGTCCCGACATTTGAAACCATTTGTATTGGGTGTGTGTGTTTGTTTTGCACATTTCGTGTTGTTTTTGGTCCGGAAGAATCGGTATTTTGGTATCGGAATCATTTTCTTAACTGTTTGAATTTTTGTGCCTATGTGCTTATGTGTTTATTTGCTTTCAAAAAAAAATTCTCAAAAAAAAAATTTCAAAAAAAAAATTCAAAAAAAATTCAAAAAAAATTCAAAAAAAATTCAAAAAAAAAATCAAAAAAAAATCAAAAAAAAAAGCAAAAATTCAAAAAAAAAATTCAAAAAAAAAAATTCAAAAAAAAAATTCAAAAAAAAAATTTCAAAAAAAAGATTTTCAAAAAAAAAAAAGGGATTTTCAAAAAAAAAAATCATTTTCAAATTTTTTGCATGCATCATCCTCTTTAAGACACATGTGAAAATTTCTATTTTACTCAGAAAAAGAAGATAGACTGCTTGCACACTACGCGCACTTGGCCTTACACTGCACACTACGTCCTTAACCCGGGGAAATCCCAGTAGCAGCCCGTTTGGCCTTATTACGCCTCTCGGTGCGAGCACGGGACTACCCAAACATTCCTTGGAGCCTCGTGTCGATCATGCACTTGTCCGTGACACACTTTGTCCGAGACCCGGTTGGTTTTTAGTTTGGTCCGTGTCATGCCACATGCATTGTATACACCTTTCTGTCGAAGCCTTAGTCGGCATACCAAGTCAATATCTTTCGGGGACCCTAATCAGTCGAAGTCATGCCGGTTTTCCGCCGCAAACTTTGATAGGATATTGATTGGCGCCTTGACTTTGACTTTGACTGGCACAACTTATGCATCGACTCCCGGCATGACACTGAGTCATCAAGGATTAATGATTATTCCATGTCTAATTACGGCCTAACTGACGACGGGTCAAGATCAATTATGGACATTTACCAATCAGAGCCATGCCGACTTTTCGTCGAGCCCTCCGGACATGATCTTGACCTTTGACGTCAGCTTTGTCCGTAATTTACATCGAATGCTCGTTAAGACTCGATTACCCGCCAGACTTTAGGATCGTTTTTCTTTTCGATCGGTAGGACCTGCTTGCCCTACGGAATCCTTGTTCGGGGTTACAGGTTGAGGGTCCGCAGGCGTAGTGATGGGCCCCACTGATCCAGGAATCAGAGTAGTTTGCAAAAAAAAAGAAGAGCAATATTTTCCAACTGATTAGGTTAATAAAATACGTTTTAAGTAAACAAGAAAAAATAACTGCATGTTGCATGAGCCCTAAGCCTAAACACCTACCTTTCTCCACTCCCAAACATCTGAACCCTCGTGTCTTTCCCCCCGCAGCTCCACACAAAGCTTGGTTCCGGGCGCCGGGTCACCGTTTGATCAGTTGGGAAGAGTCAAGCGCATCGTCGGCTTCACCATTCGTTAGACTCGGGTTTCGAGAATGTACGCATCGGTAACGATGGGGACAACATCACTCCGCCTCCGGAATCCCTCGGACAGATCAACATTGGATCCGGTTGGTAGAACAGATGAGGCTGCGACATGAAGCTCAAATTGACAACCTTACGGGGGCCTTCGGGAGCCGTGGTTTGGGTGTCGATCTCAATCCCGATGACACTTTTACCATAAAGAATGAAGAAAGTCCTACTCCCACTCTCAATCGTCCGGGATACCACCCTCGGCTTCCTATGCCACCACTGCGGGAACTCAGCCCGTCGACTTACGGGTCGGCTAGCTCCCAAACGAAGTTCAAAGCGCCACCATTCCAACGGCGGTCGAGGATGGATCGGTTCGGTATGCCTCGGCGGCCGTCGGGCGTCCCTCTCAAGATGATACGAGTCCTGTAAACATCGGTAGAGAGAATGAAGATTGGGGAACAACGGAGGAAATGTGGTTAGCCATCGGGGCTCTTGAGGAACGCGAGAATAAACGGCGAGGCTTGGATCGAAGAAGCCACACGTCATTTCGGAACATTGGCAATCCCAATGGCCAGGGCTCCCACGAAGGACAAATATGTGTCTGTTTCCCCGGATCCTAATGCCTCTCATTACTCGGCGAGAATCCAACCATTTGCTTCTGGTGAGCCCAACGGTAAATCTCCCAGGCTGGTTCGGCTCGGAGTCATTCTAGCACGGCTCGGCCCGAGGTCCCAAATCCACCACCGATTGCCGAGCACATTTGGTGGGATATACATGTTGCCCGATTGCCTCGAAACGGACTATCAAGATTGGATAAGCGAGGACCGCCCACCTAAGAAGAAGAAAGCTTCCTCCCAACAGAAATTGAAAGAAAGGTTCGAAGCCGGTGATACCAGTGTGGGTACACTCGGAGAGCCATCCGGAAGGTTCGATTACTACGTACTCTACTCCAGCCAGTCCTCCCTTCTTCCAGGTCATGTCGCTCTAGAACAAACAGGGGTTAGAAGGCCAAAAAGTCCTGCTGACAACAGAGTTCAGACCTTGGGACACAAGAGTACCTCAGATTTGGGTAATTTCACTGCCATCCAGAAGCCTAATCCCCTGCGGAATCAGCCAAGGTTCAATTTGTCCAACTTCCGAGCACGTACCGGCAAAGAAAGATCAAAGCCAATTTGGCACTCGCACTCAATCAATGTGCTGGCCAAGGGTGGAAACCGCCACAAAACGACCTCAGCGCAACCTTGAGGCCTCGGCAAAAGCTTTACCTCGCAAAAGAAAGACGGGAAACGAGATGGCTTGATGACTCTCCTTCTCGGATAGAGACCAAATCTATAATCCCACGATATATGGTAGTATGATCACCTTACTGCGACGAAGACTGCCAAGAGACGCCTCCGGGCACAATGAAGCCACATGTACATCACTCTCAGGCTCAACACCATATCACTCCCCAGGGTATTGGTGGACAACGGATCGAGCCTTTAACGTCCTTCCCTCGGCATGATGCGGGCCCTACGCATCAATGAAAGGCATATGATCCCATCTACCCCCGGGTGTCGAGGCTACGACGGCACGTCTCGTCCTATCCTGGGGACGGTGACTGCGGAGCTGCGGTTTGAAACCCAAATGGTGCCAGTAAAATTCCATGTAATGGACATTCAGTCTGAATTCACAGCTCTGTTGGGATGCCCTTAGCTACATCACATGAAAGCCATAGCTTCCACTCTCCATCAATGCGTCAAGTTCATTAACCGTCGGGGAGACCTTGAAGTCATCCGAGGACAGGTTTCCTCATAGGGAACGAGCGAGACGACGATCAGCGTGCCGCGGCCGAGAGGCGGGGCTACCTCCTTCAAATCAACCAAGGGACTATCGGGGCAAGTCTCATCAGAATCCCTCGAGTCCGGTGATGCTAACTATGTCGGTGTACTCGAGCGAGGCGAGGCCACAAGCGATCGATACCTCAAGTTCAATTGCCGTTTCCAACACTTGGGGCGGGCGGAAAGAAACGGCGAGCATCGCCATGATGCGGGCACATAAACCCCGATCTCCAATCGAAGATTTATCGGCATTCTTCAAGTCAACTCTACGGCCCGGCCATGCAAGGAAATCTTTGTGATAAAAGTCAACGAGCACCGTCATACTCGTATTGAATGCATGACGGTTGTGTGGGATGTCTTACAAGAGGAATTACCCACCAAACCCTTCCTCTCGAGTATGGGGCATGAGGTTTTCTTAGCGGCTCCGGCGGCACGGCAAGGTTCAAGATGCCCTTATGTATGCAGATTGAGCAATCAAACGACAACGAATCGGGACTCTCGGGGTCGAGGATGCGGCGTATCCGCAAGCGGATCCTTACATTCATAGGCTCGGTTTGAGGATGGCACCGAGTCCGATGATGTCACCTACGATGAGGAAGTTATCAAGCTTGCCACTTGTGGTCCCGGCCCAAGAAGACCCAAAGCTTGAGTTTGAGGCGGCCATGCCGAAAGCCGAAGTTACGAATTCCCTTCGGATGATTGGGACGGTCCGTTATGCAACAAGTATTCGGGGAAGAGGTCCAGTGCCGGATCTGATCGACTTCGGTTCGATCAAAGAGATGATAGCAATGATCGAGGAAGGAGGATAGGAACAATGCAATTCCCAAGTCGTGAGGCCCACGACGGCGATGCCGGCTGAAGAATTGGGAAATCCTCTCGGGTCAGGCCGCAACCAAGGAGGAAATGATCACCAAGCTTGGATTGGTCCCCGTCCCCTTGTGTCAACCTATGTAAAGTCCTCAGGAGTCTCTCATTATTGAGTTCGAGTCTCTCGAGTCGTCCGATGGCCTTACGCTGAAGACTACGAAGTTGTAGCCAATCTTTGTATTCCCCTTTGTTCTCAATGAAATGACGGACCTTTACGAGTATCCCACGATTGCCACTCTAACTAATGATAAATTAACTAATAACCTAAAAACGATTAATAATGATTCATTAGAAAGCAGACACATTAAATGAACAATATATTAAAGAAATCTTTAAGCGGGTTGTTCGGAAAGAGGAAAATCGAGCCCAGCTGCCGAAGAGGTTTTGACAAGTGTGAATTTGGGAGCTGAGAAGAGCCTTAAGAGACGCGGATTGGTAGTTTCTTTGAAGGGACCGAAAAGGATACTCGATTGAGCTGCTAAGAGAATTTGTGGATGTGTTTGCATGGTCCTATAAGGATATGCCGGGCCTCGACCCTTCCATAGTTGAACAGGATACCGCTCGACCGGAAGTCAAGCCGGTAAAGCAAAAGTTGAGAAGAATTAAACCCGAATGGTCTCTACGGGTGAAAGAGGAGATTGAAAAAATGCTCGGAAGCGGGGTTCATCGGGGTGATTGAATATCCGACATGGCTTTCCAACATAGTGACGGTGACCAAGGCCAACGGGAAGATCCGATCTTTGCGTGGACTTCAGAGATCGAACAAGGCTAGTCCAAAAGATGATTTCCCCTTGCCAAATATTGACATGCTAGTAGATACCACGGCCAACTATGAGGTCAAGTCCTTCGTTGACGGCTTTGCCGGCTACAACCAAATCAAGATGGTAGAGGAAGACCAAGCCAAGACAGCCTTCACCACCCCTTGGGGCATGTATTGCTACACTGTTATGCCATTCGGACTGAAGAATGCCGGGGCTACTTACCAGAGGGCGGCTACAGCCTTGTTCCATGACATGATCCACAAAGAAATTGAGGTCTATGTGAACGATATGATAATACATTCCAGAGGATCCAATGGCCAACACTTCGTTGATTTGAGAAAATTCTTCGGCCGCCTCCGAGACCACAGTATGAGGCTTAATCCGGCCAAATGCACCTTCGGTGCAAGACGAGGCAAGGTGCTAGGATATATGGTGACGGAACGAGGAATTGAAGTAGATCCCAAGAAGATCAAGGCCATAGTCGAAATGAAGCCACCTCAGACGCTGACAGAAGTAAAATCCTTCATGGGAAGACTGCAATACATAAGCCGCTTTGTAAATCAGCTGACCTCGATCTGCGAGCCGATCTTCAAGTTGATGAAGAAAAATGTCTGCACAGAATGGACTCCAGAATGCCAGCTTGCCTTTGAAAAGATCAAAGCGTACCTTGTGAATCCATCGATCCTTTGCCCGCCACATCAGCAAAAGCCACTATTGCTATATCTGACTGTCACGGATACAGCAATTGGGGCTATGCTAGCTCAAGAGAAGAAAGATTCCAAGGTCGAAAACGCCATCTATTTCGTGAGCAGAAAGCTTCAAGGAAGCGAACTCAATTACTCTGCTTGTGAAAAGACTTGCGCAGGCCTGGTCTGGGTAGTGGGAAAGTTGAAACACTACATGCAGTCTCACCCGATACATCGGTCTCGAAATTGGACCCCATCAAATATTTGTTCGACAAACCTTCCATCTCCATGAGGTTGGCAAAATGGTCGTTCTTTGTGGCCGAATACGACATCACTTATGTGACAAGAAAATCTGTGAAAGGGCGAGTAATGGCAGAGCAGTTGGCCGACTTCCCAAGTAATGAGTCCCGAGGACCTGAGCCCCAATTCCCCGATGACGGAATCTTTGCTCTAGAAGGAGAAAATCGTTGGCAGCTCTTCTTTGATGGGACGTCAAACAAAAGAGGAAATGGGATAGGAATGCTTACAGTCGATCCTGCGACGAGCACACTCCCATAGCAGTAAAGTTGAATTTCGAGGTTACCAACAATGCCGCTGAATATGAAGCTTGCATAGCCGGGTTGGAGGCCGCTCTCGAAAGAAATATCAAAGAGTTGGAGTTATACGGTGGCTCTGCCCTCATTATCAACCAGGTGTCTAACAAATGGAAGACCGTGGATCCAGGTCTGCAGAAGTATCACACTTACATGGAAGAGCTAGTGACCCAGTTCAAGGAGATCAGCTTTCATTACCTGCCCAGGGATCGCAACAGATTCGCAGATGCTCTGGCAACACTAGCCTCCCTCGTTGAAATACCCGAGGGAAAGTCTGTCAAGCCATTCAGAGTCGGGAGGAGAGAAAACCCCGCTTATTGCTTTGAAATCGAAACGGAGACCGAACCGGCCAATGATCCCTGGTATACCCAGATCTATCAATACTTGAAGAACGGTGAAGCCTCTTTCAAAAATGAAGATGGGGAATATAAAGAAGGAATCAAGGCAAAAAGCCTCTCGGCCCTGAAACGACTCGCCTCCCACTATGTTCTTTTGGGAAACATGTTGTACAAAAAGCGTTACCAAGGCCCCCTCCTACGATGTATTGGCAAACAAGAGGCTACGGAACTTATGAAAGAAATACATAGTGGTACCTGCGGCCCTCACATGAATGCTCGGGCTCTAATGCAAATCATATTGAGAATGGGGTACTTTTGGATCTCCATGGAAGCTGACTGCATCCAGTTCGTCAGAAGCTGCGACAAATGCCAGCGGTACTCGAACCTCAACCATTTGCCTCCACATGAGCTCTACTACATGACAACCCCTTGGCCTTTCGTCACTTGGGGAATTGATGTCATAGGTAAAATCACACCATCGGGCAGCAACGGCCACGAGTTCGTCCTGGTAGCAGTGGACTATTTCACCAAATGGGTTGTAGCCAAGTCCTACAAAGTCCTCAATTCAAAGAAAGTAGCCCTCTTCATCAAAGAGAACATCATATGCAGATACGGGTTGCCGGCCAAAATCATTTCAGATAATGGATCCCACTTTGAAGGGGAATGAGACAGGCTGCTGGCAGAATTCAGAATAACCCGTCACAAGTCATCTCCCTACAGGCCCCAAACTAACGGAGCCGTTGAAGCAGCAAACAAGACCTTGGAAAACATCATCCGGAAAATGGTCGTCCGAGGCAAAGATTGGCCCGACAAGCTTCACCTTGCTCTCTGGGGATACAGAACATCCGTCAGAACAGCAACCGGGGAAACACCATTTGCTCTTACCTACGGAATGGAAGCCGTGCTCCCAATCGAGCTAGAAATCCCCTCACTCAGTGCTTGTTGGAAAGTCGGATCAACGAGGTCGAATGGCTCCGAGTCGCCATGATGAATTGGCCACGCTAGATGAACACCGATTGAGAGCCATGGAACATATCCGAGCTTACCAAGGAAGGATGGCGAGCCTTCGATAAGAAAGTAAAACATCGGGAGATCGGGGAAGGTGACCTCGTTTTGAAAGAAGCCCCGATCCGCACCAACCCGCTTGGCAAATGGGAGCCTGTGCAGGTCGGGCCATATGTTGTTCGAAGATCTACTCGGAGGGGCCATGCAACTTGCGGACCTCGACGGAAATCCTTTGTACACCCGGTGAATGGCGATAAGGCTGCGCGAGATACTACACATAAAACAACGAGTCAAAAAAAAAAAAAAAAAAAACCAACAAAAAAAAAAAAAAAAAAAAGAGTGCTAAAAGAGTAATACCCAACTAGGTTGAAAACCCGAAAAGGGCGGCCTAGGTAAAAACAGGGGTTGCACCAAAAACAAAAAACAAAAACCGAAAAAAAAAGAGTGCTAAAAGAGTAATACCCAACTAGGTTGAAAACCCAAAAAGGGCGGCCTAGGTAAAAAACAGGGTTGCACAAAAAAAAAAACAACAAAAAAAAACAACAAAAACAAATTAATCGGGTCGAACTACGGAGACCTGAGCCCTTTAGTCCAAGGGAACGTAGGCAGCCGGAAATGGTTCGATCTAAAACACAAATAAAAGTCATACTTTGTTATCAATACATTGATCAAGCCATGAAGGCGTTTCGAAAAACTCTAAAGCAATTCACATATTCATTACAGTTAAAAACTTTTTGATGAGTCTAAGCTCGGTTCACTCCTACGACTTACAACCTGCTAAAAGAAACTAAAATACATAATAACTAATGTGTCTGCTACGACAAGAAATGGATACTCAGAAAGCTCAAGGTCACTCCAAGCCACCCGTACTGGCTTCTCCCCTCTTCTTTCCTCCTCTTCGGGTCTTCTTCCGCTGCACGGGAAAAATGTCAGTCTTCCTCCTACTAAGCTCTGGTGTAGGGACAGGATCTATCAAACCAGCGTCTGTCAGGGCCTTAGTAGCCCTAGCCTCGTCTCTCATCTCCTGCAGTTGAGCCGGTAACATAGGAATCCGCCCCTCCTGTCTCTTGACATAAGACTCGTAGTCCGTCACGGCATCTCCGCTCCTATCATGAGGGTTGGCCCTCGCCTCAGCCCTCCTCCTCTCAGAAACTGTCATATCTTCCGCACCAACAATGGCCTCACGCCGTCTCAAAATAGCCACCTGAGTCTCCCCCAAATGCCTCTCGTACCAATCCAAGTACCAAGTGGTCAGAAACACATGCCCTAGACGCCTGAGGATAACCCTAGGAGGAAAGACGTCATACCTTCATGCTCGGGAAAGAAATGGGAACACTGAAGGATCATCAATCGAAGCAGAAGCCACCACCCTGGTAGCTATATCCTCAAAATCCTCCAAAGGAGTCTGCTCCAAGCCAAACTGCCGCCGAACCAGAGCTGGAATATAAAAACTGGACTGAGAAAGCCCCGGAAGCATAATCACATGAGAACCATCCTGAAGCACTCTCCGAGTCTCTACCCGCCAATGAGGTACCAACCATCTGATATCCGTAGTCTGGCGACAAGCCATCCAATACTCCCATGAGCCCTGATCATCAAGATCCACAGTAACCCCTCTCCTGGCAAAAGTCCAAGGTTTCACCGCATCAGAAGTTTCGCGAAGGACCCCCAGGCGCTCCATCAGCCACATAGTCAAAAGAAACGGGCTGCCCCCGTGCATATACCGCCTCCCGGTAGCCAACCTGTCAAGGGCATGAAGGGTCTCTCCCAGGATCAAGGGCACAACATCCCGGCCCAAACGGCAGTGTACAACCACATCCAGCAAAGCCCGATGACAAATCCCAAAAGAGTAAACCATAAACAAGGTACCAAACATGCAGAATGCAAAAGCATCCCAATAGGCATCATCAATCAAGCCTAAACCCCTAAATCTATCAGGAAGACCAAAAATGTCAAAATGACCAGGACCACGGATCATACCTTGTGCTTCCTCCGAAGAAAGATGAAGAAGGTTGCACAACTTGTCAACAAAAGAAGCTCCTCCGGGCAAAGGAATCGCAATCTCCTCCACCTCGGGACCACCAAGAAAAGCCCGGAATTCTTCAACAGTCGGGACCATTTCATTGTAAGAAAAGCAAAAGAAATGCCTCCTTGTATCCCTCCCAAAATGAAGAAGAAGCCCTCAAAAGATCATAATCCGGAACCAATTCTTTGAGAGACCACAAGCATCGTATCTTGTACCTTTCTTCAAAGAATGACCTCCTCTCGTGCATAATCTCCCGGGACCACTCCTTGAACTTGTTGAAGAAAGAAATTTGAGATTCTTGGGACAATTTGGATGGATTTCTCATGCTCACAATTTTCTCCATGGATTTTCTCTCCTTCTCCCCGAAAATGGCTGTTTGAATGGGCAGTTGGAGTGGTTGTTTGAATTAAAAGAGGGAAAACCAGATCTGAAGCAAAAATTAAATGCCAGTGTCAGATTTCGATCCTGTCCGCGCGGATACAATTGTCACCATCAGAAAAAAATCTGCAGCAGTTTAAACTGCTGCACCACGGAGGAATATTTCATCCCGGCCGCTCGAAACCTGTGCAAAGCCTGTCCAAACAGTTCATATACCAAACATCCACACCCTTGCCAAAAAACCGGGCTCATGCAACATACACATGCATAATAAAAAAAGTAGATAACAGTAATCCTAGATCATTACATTCCAAAAAAATATATATATAAAAAAAAAAGTGTGCATAAAAAATAAACTGTATCTGTCAAAATAAGTACAGTCCCAGAATCAACCAAAAATCATCAATCAGAATCCTCAGTGGCTGGCGCTTTCCCCCGGTCCCTCTTGCGACTCGGGCCCGCCTCCTCAGTAGTCATGAATATCTCGGGCTCGGGATCGTCATCCTCGTCTCCAGAGAGAGGCGAGCCTGGATCAACCGGCACGCCACGATAAGGCAAGCCGAGATCCGCAAAGAAATCATATCCGAACGTGAACGCATCGGATCCCTGGCCATGCGAAGATGATCCACCGTGGCGCCAAACATGTCCCTGTCCATGCAAATCCCCGAGGATGACGTGGTCCGGAGGCAGCTCCATGCCAGGATCTATGAGGGGAGAAAGAGGAGTCTCGGTAGAATGCTCGAAAGGAATAGGGGAAGTCTCCCGCTCTCCAGGCGCCGGCTGTGCCTGTCTCGCTCTGCCCTGAGCAGCCCCACAGGTAACCATCCTCCTAAGGAACTTCTTGGCCCCAATCACCTGCTTCGTCAGCTTCTCCACAACCACAGCCGGAAACTGCACGGAAACAAAAGCGTCAGAAATGATTGATGCGAAAAAAAAGGAGATAGAAGTAGTAAAAAGCCGTACCTTCATATCCGGACGAGGACGGAAAGCTCGTGGGACCCGCTCAGGGATAGGGATTTGCACTCTCAATCTAACCCCATCCTGGACATATGTAAAGTCCGATCGAGGGTACCGCACAACCTCCTCCCCCTCTCTCTCTAGCATCCGAGGCGTCCTCAGCCTCCTCAAGATAAATCGCTAATAATCCTCGCTCGCCACAAACCTCGAGAAGTGCTGGCCACCTCGATAATCACCCCAGGTCTCCGAGCTCTCACTCGGATGCATCATGTCAGCAGGAGGCTCCATCGGTATCATCAAAGGCGCACCCTCGCCATGTTGACGCGTCACCCTCTCCCCCAAGTAATATGCGTCACAGGTCAAACCCCTCAAAATCCTCCGCTCCACAGTCCACCTCTCCGCACCCTTCAGCTGCTCCACCTCGAAGCGGCCCCAGGGGTAGAACCTCATCCCCTCATCCGTCTCAGCTCTCATCAGAGGCAGGCAATCCTTGTACTTGAGGGTAGTGCGCCCCCTGGAACCTATCTTCTCCCGAGAATGCTTGGTCCAGGAGAGCATAGCCGGATATGCCCCGATGTGCTCCGCCGGCTACCGCCACATCGTGACATGAAAGAACTCCAGAGCCCATACCTGCGAAAGGTAAAGATTACATCAATTAAGTACGGAAAGAAACAACGCGTGCTTAAGGAAAAGAAAAGGCAGAAGCTTATACCTCCAGAGGGAACTCAAAGCACGTCAGGGAGCTGACAGCCTTCCGGCTGTACCGATCCAGAGCAAAATATAGCTCTGCCAGCCCGGCCTCCCCCCAAGATACCTCTCCAGCCATCTCCACATCAGTCAACGTCTGCAGCAGGGCAAATACCGCCGTCCCCTCGGCGTGTCCAAAAAGTGTGCTTGAAAAAGCAAACCACAGAAAAGCCCTAGCAATCTGCACAGCAGCCACTCTCTCATCCCCAGCCTCATAATTCTCAATGCTCTCCACGATCTTCCCGTGGACCACAGCATACTCCATCCCCATCCCCTTTTTGGGAATGGGGACAAAGCCCAAAAGGTCCTGCAGCTCCCGATCACTGTAACCATCTCTCCACTCAATGCTCGGTCCTTTAAAGGACAGGCCCGTGATCGCAGCATAATCGGAAGGTGTGACCGTAGCCTCGCCCCAGAAGAAATGGAATGTGTGGGTCACGTCCCACCAGTGCTGCGCCAAAGCAAAAATCAGGCCCTTACTCTTGGGAAACTTGAGCAACCCCCTCAGACACTCGATGAACTCATACAACCCAGTCCCAATGACGATCTGTCTCGGACTCATCAAATCTCCTCTGCCCAAGACTGGAAGCCGATCCTACAGGCCGATCACAGCCTCCACTGATCCCCGAGTCTTCAGCTTATTCAGCTGCTCCGTCACAAAACGATCTCCACCCTGCAATTGAAAGAAAAACAAAAAAAAATGTCAAAAAAAAAAGAAAAATTGCATTTGCATTCAAAAGCATACACATGCATCATAGACATAAAGTTTTGAAAAAATTCGGCAGCATAACGGCATATAATGGACTCAGCCCCATTTTTCTCGCACAAAAGAAAAGATTTTTCAGCAATCACCATTCATCATAAAGAGACATGTCAATAACATTGAGTCAACGGAAGCTAAACTCCGTCCCATTTTTCATAAAATAGCATACAGAAACAATTTTTCACATTCATACATTCAATCAACGGAAGCAAAAATCCGTCCCATTTTTCACAAAAATCATAATTTTACAAAAAAACATGCATGCATACATTCATATCATTCATGGAAGCATCATCTCATTGCAAAAATCCCACATGCAACAAAAAAAAGAAGTCCGTCCCGGACTCGGGCAAATTTTCGTCATCTCATATTTCAAAAAAAAAAAATGGCAAATCGCCCATACTTTTCTCAAACAAAATGCACATTTTGATTACCCATATACTCATTACAACATGCAAATCATCAAAGTCCAATTTCGAGGCCAAAAGAGGCACAATTTTCGGATTCAAAAAAAAAAAAAGAGGAAAAAATCACAAAAAATCAATTTCAAATGAAAATCGACAAAGGAAATGGAGAAATTCGAAGTATACCGTGCGAAGACTCGGATCAGTGGACCAATGTTGCCACGCATCGGGATATGGCTCCTCCGCAATCGATTGCGAAAGTGAGTAATGCCTCCTCATCCTCACAAGTTCTAATCGCCTCTCCGCGACCGGGCCGCGTCCTTGGCCTTGAATGGCAACTCCCCCGTGTTCCATTGCTCGAAAATCGGAAGAATTTTGGAGCTCTAGGGTCAACAATGGCGGATTTCGCCTTTCTCTCTCGTCTCCCTCTCGTAAAACTGAAAATGGTGAAGAGGGAACAGAAAAGGCCACGACCTTTATTTAAACCTATCTGGGCTACGTTCCTGTCCGCGCGGACAGGAATGAGGTGCCAAAAAGACATTTTTGCCCTTTAAAATTCTAGGACTCTACAGTTTAGTCCTAAACCCAACAAGGATAACCAAAGTTAATCAAAGTTAACCCCCTTCCAAAAGAACCCAACGGCAGTAAAACGTAAGTCCGATTTCCCCAACGAAAGCTAACGGAATCCCGTTTCTTTCCTCATTTTCATCAACGGCAGTAAAACGTAAGTCCGATTTCTCCAACGAAAGTTAACGGAATCCCGTTTCTTTCCTCATTATCATCAACGGCAGTAAAACGTAAGTCCGATTTCTCCAACGAAAGTTAACGGAATCCCGTTTCTTTCCTCATTATCATCAACGGCAGTAAAAACGTAAGTCCGATTTCTCCAGCGAAAGTTAACGGAATCCCGTTTCTTTCTTCAATTTCATCAACGGCAGTAAAACGTAAGTCCGATTTCTCCAACGAAAGTTAACGAAATCCCGTTTCTTTCCTCATTATCATCAACGGCAGTAAAACGTAAGTCCGATTTCTTCAACGAAAGTTAACGGAATCCCTCGATTTCACCCCCAGCAGCATTTCGAACTACGATTGGCTTGATTCCTCTTAAGGATACGTAGGTAGCCTACCATTGGTCCAGCCACTCGACCAAAACGGTCATCCCCTTCCCCGGCAGCCAACGTAAGACCGACCCCTTCAAATGAAGTCCACCAAAGGACCATCAATCCCAAATTTTTAAGGTTCGAGGCACCTAAAACTCCATCATCCAGGACTGAGGCACCTAAAACGCCATCATCAAGGTTTGAGGCACCTAAAACGCCATCATCAAGGTTCGAGGCACCTAAAACGCCATCATCATCAGGGTCTGAGGCACCTAAAACGCCATCATCCAGGACTGAGGCACCTAAAATGCCATCATCAAGGCCCGAGGCACCTAAAACGCCATCATCAAGGTCTGAGGCACCTAAAACGCCATCATCAAGGTTCGAGGCACCTAAAACGCCATCATCAAGGTCCGAGGCACCTAAAATGCCATCATCAAGGTCTGAGGCACCTAAAACGCCATCATTACCAGGTTGACGCCTCAAAATAGTCATTCCAGGGTCAACATCGAAAGACCCGAACTACGACCGGCTTGATTCCTCTTAAGGATACGTAGGTAGCCTATCATTAGGTTCAGCCATCAGACCAAAATGGTCATTCCTTTCCCCAGCAGTGCGGATATACAACTCTAGCCATCAGACCGAAATGGTCATGTCCTATCCCCAGCAGAGTTTCTTTCAGCAATCGACTGCAGAACTCGCTTACCAGGTTGACGCCTCAAAACAGTCACTCCAGGGTCAAATACCTGAACTACGACCGGCTTGATTCCCATTCGGGATACGTAGGTAGCCTATCACCAGGTCCAGCCATCCGACCACTTTGGTCACCCCTTGTCAAATATGGAGCCTTACTCTTATCGACGACCCCGCTTTCTTCGAAAGCACCATCGCCGAGGGGCTACTGTAAGTGCTCCAATTTGAGTTGTTAGTATTTTCGTTAGAAAACTAACGAAAGCCTTCACATTCTTAACCTAAGCCTTAACTTTTCTAACAAAACCTAACTTTTCTAACAAAGCAAGGGTAAGTTGGGGATTGCTATTTGGAGTTAAACAAGGGAAAGAATCTCACAAAAGAGAAAAATTCGAAAATAGAAATCTGTAAAACAACAGCTGGTTGATTATTTGAAAAAATATTCCTCTTGTCCAAAGCCTGCAGCAGCATTTAATGAACAGTGCACGCTAGCATACATATCCGCGCGGATGGAATCGAATTTTTCAGAGGCCTATAAATAGAGCCCCTCAGTCTCAGAAAAACAAGGAACAACAATTCACTCACACAGCACCTTGGCGAAAATATTGTAGAAAACAGTGGGAATTCCATTGAATTGCCACATTTTTCTTAATCATTTTCCCAAATCTCACTCACCAAACACTCACTAAATTCAAGTCTCAAACACAAACACAAGGAAGATAGGATACCACCATTGGTAAACCCTTCTTCTCCTTACCTTAAACCTCCCTCATCCATGCATGCATCTCATACTTCAAAGATGTAACTTGTTCTTGCCCTAGATCCAAGAGGATCTCCATGGAAGTTCATCTCCATGGATGATCTTCTATAAGGATCAACATTCCTTCCAAATTGTTTTTACTTACTTGAAAGCATTTTCTTAACCTAAAGTCAATTTTCATACATAAAATCTTGATTTCAAGATTAAATCTCCCCCATCCCAAGCAAATGAAGTGCTTTAAGTCCTAATGTACCCTAAGGATGGCTTGATATAGTAGATCACCACTAAAAATGTTTAGTGATCACTAATAAAAGCCTAAGGAAATGGAGACAAGCATGGATGCAAAACCCCCTTTAAAATCACATTTTCCTTCTTGAGAATGTTGCTGTCCAGTAGCCTTTCTCTAAGACCTCTGTCCATTGTCTAATTTTTTGGACACAGAAAAACTTGGAATTTGATGTTGACTACAAAATACTTTTTGTAGCCAACATTCATAGGATTCCAGAAATATTTTTACTTTATTTTTTTCGTGAGTATAACTCCATTTTTCAAATTATTTTCCAAAAGTCAGTTTAGCAGTCTCTGGAAATCCAGATTTCACATCTGTGATCTCCAGAAGGTTTTGGTCCCTCAAATCATCTCCAATCATAAAAATATTTTGTAGTAACCTTATTTAAGATGTTTTGAACAACTTTAATTCTCTGACTTTCCTCAGATTCTGAAATTTTAAAACTCTTAAATCCATTTTAAAATCAAGTGTCCACGGTCTTTTTCATTCTGGCAGAATTGACTTTCAACTTCAAGGAGTCTTTTGAGTACCAAAACTCAACCCTAAAATCATACCAAAAATCATGGGACTTGTTTAATGTCTTCCAAAGAGTTCTCAATTTTTATTTCTCTCATTTTGCACTTATTTTAACTAAAAACAAACACACACACACACACAAATTGTTTCAAATTAGGAAGACTCATTTTACGAGGCATTCTGGGTGAACCCTAACGTTCTTCCCGGAGTGTAACGTGACCTCCGAACCCAAATCTCTAATCTCGAGCATTTTTCAAAGTTTTGGCCCTTAAAATAAAAATGGCGTGGCGACTCCCGTTTCTTAATGATTTTCAAAAGAAAAATCGCGGCGGGGCACATTCATCACAATGTGAGAATGGGTTAGAATAGATAGCCCTGTTTCAACAATATGGCGGTGTTGGCGTTCAGATATCCCATTGTGTTCAGGTGTGTGTGGAGCAGATGTGAGATGATTGATACTAAAAGATGTGAGAAGAGGACGAAGACCAATATACTCCCCACCATTGTCACTAAAAATAGTAATGATGGATCGATTAAAGAAATTTTCCACAAGCTTTTTGAAATTGGTGAATATATGAGTGGCATCATTCTTGTATTTGAGAGGATAAAGCCAGGTGTATCGAGTGAAGTGATCAACGAAAACAATGTAATATTTGTGACCATCATAAGATAATAGTGGAGACGTCCAAACATCACTATAAATAAAACAAGATGACCATTGGAAGAAAGAGAATTTTCATCAAAAGGTAATTTACGACTTTTATTACAATCACAAGCATTGCAATAAAAATTTGAGTCTCTAGGTATACCTATATCAAAAGAAAAACTAATAGTACGTAAAATCAAAACAGAAGGATGCCCTAATCTATGATGCCAATTGACTGTGGAAGACGACGTTGTGACGTGAACCGTAGGGGATTTGAGAAGCCATTCATAGACGCCAGAGTTAAGATTACCTTGAAGAATGGTTTCAGTGCGAAGTTTCTTTACAACAAAAGAATCAGATGAGAAAGTGACAAAGGCATTATTATCAAGATACAACTTAGATATAGATATCATGTTATGAGACACACGAGGGACATGAAGAATATCATTAAGAAGAAGGGGAGAGGAGGAAGTGAGAATAGAGGTGGAACCTATGTTGGAAATTGGAAGACCCGAGCCATCGCCAATGAGAAGTTCTTCGGCGCCATCATAAGGGGAATGGAGAGAGAGGTTATTGATGTGAGGACCCCGACCTGGAACCTACACGTGTCCCGAGCTGGAGCGTCCTCAAACTAACCCAAATTTCCTAGACTTTTTAAAACTTTGATTTAACTTACAACTTAAACATACTGAACAAAACCATTTCCAATTAATTTCATTTCTCTCTACATGGAAGGAAGAGTTGAATAACTTTAAAAAGTAACAACCTACTTTAATTACAAAAGACTTTATTTATAATGTAGAAACTAAGTTTTATACCCACAAACTCTATAGAGAAATTATACCAAAATATATTTTCTACGCCAACCTATATGTACCCCGACAATCCCAAAATACCACGTCCGAACTCCTTTCCGTCCTCACTTGGCCGGTCCGCCTGTCTCAGGATCTAAAAACATTAAAGGGAGAGGGGTGAGAATAAATCTCAGCAATCTATTATGAATGCAGCAATATGCCAAATAAGATGCAACACATAACAAGTTGCATACAACACCTTGGAAAAGCTGTAAACACCTTCCATTACCTTGGTTTACCTTTTCCCGTCTGAACAATAGTCGTACAACATTGGGTATAATAATACTCCAATCTTAGGTGAGCTGCTTAAGCAATACTCACATCTTATAAGACCCATTTTTCAGGGAACCATATAAGATAGTAGCAACTCTGTAAGGCTTTTGGCTCACTACAGATGCTATAACCCCAACCTGTGGCCACAGAAGGGGACGGTCACAGGTATAACATAATCCGATCACATTCGGTCACACTTCCATAATTGATCGTATTATGTTATACCCCCAATATCAGTTGATTAAACACATTATCAAGCACATAATAGTTACTTGAAATATAATCCACAAAGGGGATAAGCAATATAGCAACATGGTAAAATATACTCATGTTCAACCAACGTCATAGTGCAACATATAAGTAATACACTAAGCATAGTACCATCAACGAATGTGAAATCAAATGAGGTAACAATACAAACGAATAATCCACACTTGGGATACAATCTAATAACATGCCAATTAATCCACAAAGGGGATAAGCTATATAACAACATATCATAACCAATTCCTACGAAGTCATTACACAACCTCGGATAATCTTAATAAGAGTTCATGATCTACTTTCCATGCTCGAACCACATTGGTGAAGTACAAATAAAGCTTAATAACCATTTTCAGACAATACTCGATATTATAAGGTCTCTAAAGGGAGTCAAGCTAAATTTATCAAGTTGGAGTCACAATACTTAAGTGGCCCAAGTATTCTACCTTGATCTAGTTAAAGAGGATTAAATTCATATCTGAGTTTGATTGGGTTCTATAAATTTACAATGGTTAGGAGTCATGCTACTAGGTTGTGGGTAACAATCAGCAAGAAAGGAGACTTAAGAAGTTCTGGCACCATGGGCGACCGCCCAAGTGGTTTTCAAAGGAACTCAAACTACTGCCCTCTTGGGCGACCGCTCACCACCTCTTGGGCGACCGCCCAAGAGGAATTCCAAGGCAAGCAATTACTGTCAACATGGGCGGCCGCTCAAGCCCCCATGGGCGACCGCCCAAGAGCCTTTCCAGAAATTCCCAGATTTCCCAAAACCCCTTTTTCTTATTTTCTTTTCCTTTTAACAAACCTTATATACATAAATACCAAAGGATTTCTATCTTTACAATCCTCATCCTAAATCATTTAACCCAAAGTAACCTAACCTAAACTTAGATTATTCATCAATTGATTTTCCACCCATTTCACTACCACATTCAAGTTTAACCCCTTTTTCCAAATCAACCCATGTTCTTACACTCTTGATCAACAATAACATCCTTCCAAAACATAAATCAATTCCTCAACTACCAAAAAGATTTCCAAAGTATTAAACAATCATCATAATAACAATAACAACATCCATAGTTCATGAACATTAAATAGAAGGGAAGGTCATAATAACTCACCTTAGAATTTTAGGATGGAAATGAGGATCTTGTTAGCTTGATCAACTCCCCTAGATGCACCAAGCACAAAAGTACAACTTGATTGAAAAATGAAGAAGATTTGAAGGCTCTAAAACTTTGAAAAAGTGAGGCTTTCAAGGTATAACCTCCATGAATATTTTTAGGAGAAGGAAGAAGAGGATGAAAAAGAAAGAATGAGGATGGAGTATGGGAAGGATGATGGAAGTATGGGAGGGTAGGGGTCCTTTTTGACTAAGGAGTGAAGGAGAAGATTTTAAGGGGTATGGCCCCCCATCCCCAAATCAACTAAGGCTTTCCAACACCCAATTTAACCCTTTATTCTAATTATTTATTCTACACATTTTAACCTCATATTACATTCTTTATTTATTTTCCATTTTTATATTTTCCCCTAGGACATTATTTTATTTCCCAATCATTTCATCCTAATATTAAAAATTAAGAATATAAAATGAGCACATAATATTAACAATAATATTAAAAGCGTATAATATTATACTAAAACTAGTGCCTAGGGTTAGGGTCGTTACACTCACTCCCCCTTAAAGAAAATTCGTCCCGAATTTGACTGGTACTTACCTAAATATTCAACCCGCCTCGGTTACTTATGTATACCTCAGACTCCAATTTCCAAATAGTCTCTTCAATGTTGTGATTCTTTCCCGAGATTTCTAATTCCATTAATAATACGATATTACAACTTAATGTTCCAAGAACCATACAATTATCACTAACCCGAATTTTCATGACCTCAATAAAAATATAAATAAATAAAAGCATTACAACTTATGTCACCAAATACATTACGATATGACATTTAAAACTTTGAATACTCTATAAGCTGCTCCAAGCCCATCTATAAGTCAAATCACCAACCCTTTCTAAAACTTCAAATTGATTAACAAACTTTGGCGCCAATTTATCTTAGGCCTTGCTTCACCAACCTCACCCCAACAAATTGGAGATCGATATTTTCTTCCCGAACCACGCCTCATACGGTTTTATCTCAATGCTAGAATGATAACTGCTATTATACGCTCCCAACCACTGGTAACCATACTTCCTATAGACTACTAACATCCATCGTATATGCCCGTAGCATATCCTCAACAATAAGTAACGATTCCTCAAATTTTCACAAGGTTAAACTTAATAGTATTCATACATTCCAAAAGGACTTTCCCAAATGATGTCTATCCAATCCATTTAATACTATGGGTTTATACAATCAAACTATCCCCTAACATATACGAGGACTTGATCAAAGAATCTCATCACTATATTCTTATATAATGAGTAGGAACTACAAATCAACTTCCTATAAACAAAACAACATACCCTTTTTACTTCCAAGGTAACTCAATCACAAAATTCATCGTGATAATACTCTCAAGTTCAATCTAGAACTCTAAATGTTCTAATAAATCTTCCAACGTCAAAATTCTATTTCCACATTTGTGATCAAACCACCTTATGTCTTGACTCACTTGAAACGAGTTAGTTCAATTATCTTATCCGTAGTTCTCATAATACAACATTAAACAATTGCCCATGGAATAATAAATGTGGACATGCTAATAAGACCCTGATTCCACGAACGGAATATTAATTGACCATATTTCACAATTCAATGTTCCAATTATGTTCAGGTCCAGTGACAGATCAATATTCAAATCAAATGGTTGGCCGCCCACAACGGAGCCGATCCAACTCCAATACAAAAACCAAGTCTACTGCGACCGTCACATTAATAACCCCACAATTTATCAAATCATTTCTCGGATCAAAACTTTAATACAATTAATCATTATAGGGGAACTAGGTTGCCTTTTTACTTGCTTCGTATTTAACTATATCTTTAAAATAACAAGTCTTTCTAAAATTTACAACCTCTTTCAGAATTACAAAGGGTATATAAAAAGGGATCCAATGAGACTCGAATGGTTTATTTATTTAAAACCGTCCCATACCAGTTTTAATTAACTAAACCACTCACAATTTTAAGAAATTTCAAAAGATTGATAAGCTAAACAAAACTAACTCGAGTGATTTAATTATCTACAACCGTCCCATACCAGTGGTAGATAATTAAATTACTCACAGATTTTAATATACACAAAAACGGTTCACTGACCTTATTAAATAAACTATCCCCGAAGGGCACAATTGCTCATACCGAAGTCCAATATACAATCCAAAGTTTTAAAGCACATTTAAAACAATTCTAACATAATATTCTTGTTTGACTTCTATTTATAGTGTAGCCATCACTCGTAATATTTATACTTAGTTAAATTCTCTATAAGAAAACACAATCTCGCAATACTATTACTATCTCCGATAAATAACACTAAAACATTCGTTAAGATTATAAACTTGGTAAATCATCCTCAATTCAATAATTTCTCAAGTTGAATATTCAACACTTTTATTTAATTTGGGCCATCCATTCACTACATTTGATATTGGTATTGTACTTAGTAACAATATAGTGCATACATCAAATTCCTGATCAAATACCATGATTTCCTAGTAAGAAAATAAAGTTGAAACTCACATAGATCAATCATCCCCGAATTGCAATTAAACCTTAACAGTGTAAACTAACTTACCTCTCGATAACCATCAACAAACTCAAAATCCGTATAACGTCAATACTTTTCCAAGCATCCCACCAATTTCTCATATGAGTCACGCAACTAAGTCGACCTATAGGATGAAATCATCCTAAAGTATCCTTTCTTCCAATAAGATTCATCCTCATTTTATTTTCTCAACTAATGATAATCATTTCTCAAAACAAACCATATACAAATATTACCAATTCCTGAAGTTGATCCTTTAAGTCACCAATAACTATATCTATTATACTTCTTCACATTTACCCTATTTACCTCTCTATAACTAATACACACCCATAAATCAAAACGTTCATACTAGATACAAAGGTTGTCTTAAGTATATCCTTAAAGCAATTATTCACTGTAATTGTAACACTCCGAAAAATTCCACTAATAACCATTGAGTATTCTACTAGTTCCTAAAATCAGTCATACAAATCATCAACAAGGGATAACGAATACTTATTCTTCACAGTTACCTATTTGAGATCTCTCTAATCTATAAATAACCACCAAGTATCATCTTTTCTAAATATAGTACTAATTTATCCTTACGGAGATTCGCTAAGCTAATTATCTTCTTTATCAAATAATTTCCCAAGTTGAATCATCAATTCCATCATCCCAATTAGTGTACTCTATCTAGGGATTCAAATACCAAAATAGTACCTTATATCAACTCAAAGCCTCAATATCCTGGCATGATACCTGATGGGAACTCGAAACTCACATGAAAAACACCACTTAGTCAACTTATAGGGTGATATCACCTACAAGAATATCTGATTTTCTATTCAATCTAGTAGCAAGAATACAATCAATCTCTCACTAGAGAATATACTTATAGCACATAAGGCAATATATATGTCAGTTCTATAGGAACTCATACTCGCGATATCTTATAAACCATATAATCCCACTTAGACTATCACTTTCAATACTAGTCTCATATATCTAGTCTCCACCACGAGACACCAATGTATAAATACTCACGCAAGTTATACAACCATAAACCACTCTTAATTAGGCCATATACCTAACCTCAACTAAGAGTTCACCAATTTATTTACCACCGGTACATGAGATAATTCAAGGTTCTTTTACTTAAATATAACACATAACCTAAATAACCTTCACATTCTTTAGGCCATACTTTCGACATTTACGCATATATGACATAATAGCAAATAATGACTTATCCGCCTCAACCACACACGGAGGCAAATCAAACATAGATAAGGAGACTCACTTCTTGCGACAGCCCTCCCCAAAAACAACAACTACTCAATCAATTCAGGTCAATATAACAAAAATTCACGGATTGGTATAATTACCATATCCACCGGCAATCCATGCCCACTTAATCACAACTACCCTGATAATCAAGGATGATTTGAGGTACTCTCCCATCGGAGTAGAATCTCCAGTACATAAGGCAACTCTCGGGCCATTTATGCAAATAAAAACGAAATGTAATGCCACATGAGAACGAAATAAACGGGGATTTATAAAAGTATGAACCCTAACTCCGGAGACAGGCAATATACCTCAAATGATTGTGGAGGAATCTATCTCTCCATATTGCTCACATTTCCTTGATTCTGTGGTTGGTCATTATCATTTCCTGTCATTGAACAAATTCCTGCATTAAACCCTCGACGTCAGTTATCACACACTCTCACTCAGCTAGACTCTACCTGAGAACTCTAACCGAGCTCTGATACCAACTGTGAGGACCCCGACCCGGAACCTACACGTGTCCCGAGCTGGAGCGTCCTCAAACTAACCCAAATTTCCTAGACTTTTTAAAACTTTGATTTAACTTACAACTTAAACATACTGAACAAAACCATTTCCAATTAATTTCATTTCTCTCTACATGGAAGGAAGAGTTGAATAACTTTAAAAAGTAACAACCTACTTTAATTACAAAAGACTTTATTTATAATGTAGAAACTAAGTTTTATACCCACAAACTCCATAGAGAAATTATACCAAAATATATTTTCTACGCCAACCTATATGTACCCCGACAATTCCAAAATACCACGTCCGAACTCCTTTCCGTTCTCACTTGGCCGATCCGCCTGTCTCAGGATCTAAAAGCATTAAAGGGAGAGGGGTGAGAATAAATCTCAGCAAGCTATTATGAATGCACCAATATGCCAAATAAGATGCAACACATAACAAGTTGCATACAACACCTTGGAAAAGCTGTAAACACCTTCCATTACCTTGGTTTACATTTTCCCGTCTGAACAATAGTCGTACAACATTGGGTATAATAATACTCCAATCTTAGGTGAGCTGCTTAAGCAATACTCACATCTTATAAGACCCGTTTTTCAGGGAACCATATAAGATAGTAGCAACTCTGTAAGGCTTTTGGCTCACTACAGATGCTATAACCCCAACCTGTGGCCACAGAAGGGGACGGTCACAGGTATAACATAATCCGATCACATTAGGTCACACTTCCATAATTGATCGTATTATGTTATACCCCCAATATCAGTTGATTAAACACATTATCAAGCACATAATAGTTACTTGAAATATAATCCACAAAGAGGATAAGCAATATAGCAACATGGTAAAATATACTCATGTTCAACCAATGCCATAGTGCAACATAAAAGTAATACACTAAGCATAGTACCATCAACGAATGTGAAATCAAATGAGGTAACAATACAACCGAATAATCCACACTTGGGATACAATCTAATAACATGCCAATTAATCCACAAAGGGGATAAGCTATATAACAACATATCATAACCAATTCCTACGAAGTCATTACACAACCTCGAATAATCTTAATAAGAGTTCATGATCTACTTCCCATGCTCGAACCACATTGGTGAAGTACAAATAAAGCTTAATAACCATTTCCGGACAATACTCCATGTTATAAGGTCTCTAAAAGGAGTCAAGCTAAATTTATCAAGTTGGAGTCACAATACTTAAGTGGTCCAAGTATTCTACCTTGATCTAGTTAAAGAGGATTAATTCATATCTGAGTTTGATTGGGTTCTATTAAGTTACAATGGTTAGGAGTCATGCTACTAGGTTGTGGTTAACAATCAGCAAGAAAGGAGACTTAAGAAGTTCTGGCACCATGGGTGACCGCCCATGCCACTTGGGCGACCGCCCAAGTGGTTTTCAAAGGAACTCAAGCTACTGCCCTCTTGGGCGACCGCTCACCCCCTCTTGGGCGACTGCCCAAGAGGAATTCCAAGGCAAGCAACTACTGTCAACATGGGCGGCCGCTCAAGCCCCCATGGGCGACCTTTCCAGCCATTCCCAGATTTCCAAAACCCCTTTTTCTTATTTTCTTTTCCTTTTAACAAACCTTATATCCATAAATACCAAAGGATTTCTATCTTTACACTCCTCATCCTAAATCATTTAACCCAAAGTAACCTAACCTAAACCTAGATCATTTATCAATTGATTTTCCACCCATTTCACTACCACATTCAAGTTTAACCCCTTTTTCCAAATCAACCCATGTTCTTACACTCTTGATCAACAATAACATCCTTCCAAAACATAAATCAATTCCTCAACTTCCAAAAGGGTTTCCAAAGTATTAAACAATCATCATGATAACAATAACAACATCCATAGTTCATGAACATTAAATAGAAGGGAAGGTCATAATAACTCACCTTAGAATTTTAGGATGGAAATGAGGATCTTGTTAGCTTGATCAACTCCCCTAGATGCACCAAGCACAAAAGTACAACTTGATTGAAAATGAAGAAGATTTGAAGGCTCTAGAACTTTGGAAAAGTGAGGCTTTCAAGGTATAACCTCCATGGATATTTTTAGGAGAAGGAAGAAGAGGATGAAAAAGAAAGAATGAGGATGGAGTATGGGAAGGATGATGGAAGTATGGGAGGGTAGGGGTCCTTTTTGACTAAGGAGTGAAGGAGAAGATAAGGGAGGTGATGGCTCCCATCCCCAAATCAACTAAGGCTTTCCAACACCCAATTTAACCCTTTATTCTAATTATTTATTCTACACATTTTAACCTCATCTTACATTCTTTATTTATTTTCCATTTTTATATTTTCCCCTAGGACATTATTTTATTTCCCAATCATTTCATCCTAATATTAAAAATTAAGAATATAAAATGAGCACATAATATTAACAATAGTATTAAAAGCGTATAATATTATACTAAAACTAGTGCCTAGGGTTAGGGTCGTTACAATTGAGGTCATGAGTAACATGGTGAGTAGCACCACCGTCGAAGAGCCAAGCGGGTGTGGGTTGATTGGAGGTGGTGGCAGAATAAACGATGGGATAGGTGGGTTGCGGGCCACGATTTTGAGGGAGAGGATTGGTGTTGTTTATGGGATTTGAATTTAATGGGGGGTAGGGTGGGGTTAGGGTTAGGGAAACTTACTTGAGGATAGAGTTGGCGAAATGTATGGCATTGAGTGAAGAAGTGTCCATCTTTTTGACAGAACTGACAACGTCCTTTGTATGGAGCACGTTGTGGTTGTGTATTGGTGTTAGGGGAATATGCCGAGTTGGAGTTGGGTGAATATCGTGTAGGGTTTGTGCGGGGGTTGAAGTTTCTGGGCGGTTTGGGATTTCTGGATACATAGGAAACGGTGGCAGGGAAGGTGGTGGTTGTGTGGTATCAATTTTTGAGAGTTAACTCCTTGGTGAGATAGATGGTTACTTCAACAGCCATGGAAAAGATTTTTTTTGGTGATCTAAGCTCTGATACCATGTAATCTTTGATAAATATTGAAGAAGATATCGTAATTTCATTGATATTGTAAGGCCATATTTATACATACCAAAAGAAAGTAAATAAGGTAATAACAAGGACTCTAATATGACAAGGATTCTAAAATAGACTTGCTGAAGGATTGCTGAAGTATTAGGAAATCAAAGACTACATCACCCTCTCTATACAAGCACACCCACCTACATACCCCCTAGACATACATAGACTTGGCAAATCAGAACCGAAACCGAATCAAACCGATAAACTGAACCAGAATCGCCTAAACTAGAACCGTGAGGAACCGGAGGAAACCGAAATCGTGTGGTTTACGGTTTCATCTTAGTTAAACATTTTTAAATAGGATCGTAAAGGGCATATCTAGACATACGTATATTCAACCATCCATGAAATATATTCAGCCATCCATGAGATGCACCGAAAGGCATCAAAGGCTTGCACCGCCTTCGATTCTCATGGATCTCATGACTCTCTAGTAATTTTTCCTCGTCACTCAATAATTATGTCCGTCATTTGGCTTAAATAGGATCGTAAACAAAACCTTAGAAGGAACCATAATCCTTCACATATCTTGAAAAAACCCAACCAAAAAAACAAATATGCAGACCTACGCACCTTCTATAGGAGCTCGCATGGCAAATACGCACCTTCCTTCCCGGAGCCTGCATGGATCTACCGCCATGCGATACGCGCACTTCAGAGCACTCATAGATCTAGGTTTAATTCTTTAATGCCCCCTCAGCGCTACCCAAAAGCTATAAAAAACTACATAATTTACTAAAATCCACTTACACTCGATACTCAAATCAAATTCTTTATAAACCAACACCCACTTGACCCGCTCTTATACCTTAGTCTTATAAATAAGTTAATAATTTTTCTCGTTTTATACTTTATGTATATGAGCGGACTCGTAGGACCTTGGGTTTATACGAAATTTTCAATATGTCGTGGATTATCATGGGTTTTTGGTATGACTGAAGGGCATAGGGTCCGAAGCCTATCTGTTATCCCTTTTTTCTCGGAATAATTATTATCTTATGCAGCATTATTTACTTTAGTTTTCGAATAATGCAAATGTAGTCGTTAGTTAATAATATAAACAACATATTTTTGCATTCGTTATCAAATAGTGCAACTATTTTTTTTAAAAAACTTACTACGTCAAAAATCTAACGAGGATGCTGACATGTCACTTCCACACCATGTCCACATCAACGCCACGTTAATGACATGTCACCCATGGTTGTGATTTTGACGACAAGGCACAAATTTGACAATGTCACATCAGCATCTCCATTAGATTTTTAACGACATAAGTTTAAAAAAAGTTTGTTGCATTAAACTATCATACATTTTGAATGCATTTCATTTACATGCAATTCAATTCAAACATGTCACAATCAAAGCTTTTCGCTGTCGAAATCTCTTCACAAACGGATAATCCCATATCTATCCTATGTTCGTTGTAAGTGTGTGCGAGAGAGAGTGACGGGAATGAGGGGAGAGAAGAGTGGAACCGTTTTGTTTAAGAGATTTTGAGTTTATATGAAATTTTGATTTGGGTCAAATATTGTACGTGAGTTTTTGAAAATATTATGAATTTTTATTAATAATGATTTGGATTGAAGGACGGTTGGAATTAATCCCAAATTTTATTGAAATTGTGGACATTTGGGGACAAAGCATGAAATTCAATTTGGAGTTATTTTGGTCTGAATTTTTAGGCTCCGTTTGATTTGACTTATGAGGAAGTGTTTATGACTTATTACTCTGCATAAGTCATTTTTGAACCGTTTGATTTCATTTTGGGTAAAATAGGTCATAAGTCATGTACAAGCCAATTAAAGGATTTTTTTCTCAAATAATCACTTTTTACTTTTTTATTTACCAAAATGACTTACTGTTCAAACTATTGCCCAGAATGTCCATTTTTTTAAAACTCGCTACACCGTGTAGCGAGTTTGACTTGGGTCTGGTCAAAACTCGCAACATCGTGTAGCGAGTTTAGGATAATTAATATTGACTGTTTGGAAATTAATTAGGGCATTTAATTAACCTAAACTCGCTACACCGTGTAGCGAGTTTGGTCAAACCTAATTAAACTCGCTACACGGTGTAGCGAGTTATTTAATTTCAAATTCCCTACAAAACCGTCTCCTTCAGTCCCAACAAAACAAACCCTTCTCTTTCTTTCTCAGTCCATCTCTCCCTTTTCTTTCTTTCTTTCTTTCTCAGTCCATCTCTCATCTATCTCTCTCAAATCTAATTCATCTCTCTCAATCTAAGATTTATAACTATCAAAATGGATCCACCGCTGCCTCATATCATACCTGGTCCCGCTGGTGTCGCACAGTCCGCCATGCGTCGGCATCACACCGGAAAAGCTCATGTCTCTCATGGACCCCCCCCCCTCAGTCGATCCAAGAGGCCATACGTAGAAAGCTTGAAGAGCCGGTGGAGGATGAAGATTTCCAGGGCAAAGCTTGGCTTTCTGCAATGGACTATCTCACTGCAGAAGGTACTTATTATCCGTTGAGAATGATCAAGGAGAAATGCCAAAAATATGAGAGGGTGGAACATGTATAATATTTTACATTAATTATAGTTAAGGTTGAAATTTACAAATAATTGGTCATTATATTTTTATTCTATTAGGTTGTTGTTGTTGTCAGAGCGCACATCAACCGTCGCGGCTCTTGCATTTGATTTTGAAGGATCCTACTGACACAATTGATGCTTACATTACTGACAAAGTGCTTAAGGAAAGTGAGGGCGGAAGTGACATAGGTGTTGGTGCTGTTCTTATACTTACTCAGGTAGGTATGAGATATTTTCCTTAACATTACACTCCCTAAGGTTATATTCCTTAACATTTTGTTCTAAATGTTTTATTTTGTTGATCTATTAGGCTGTTGTTTGGGCCCTCACGCTAAAAAAACTACTTAACATTGTTACTTCCAATGTTTCTAAGGTCTTCCTGAAGGATTGTTAAGTTAATTTGTTGGACATGTAATATTTGGATTTCCGTGCGAATTTAATATGTACCGAAATTTATGTAAAATTTTCCTATGTGATCGGGCGTGGTCACTTTGAATTTTTTGGATTTAATGTAAGATTTCCTATGTGATCGGGATGTGGCCACTAACTTGACAATATTTATTTTTTGTGATGTTATTTTAGATTTTTTAAAATTATTTTGTACAGTTTGTGTTTGGTTTTGTTGCAATTATTCATGACATATTTTTTTTTAACACATCCAAAAAAAAATTTGAAAGAAAAACTTAATTCAGCAACATGTCATCATTTGTTTTAAAACATGTAAAAAAAATATTTTTTTAAAAAATAATTCAGCTACATGTCATTATTTTTTTAACACATGTAATTTTTTTTTTTAATGTTAGTACGAAGCTATTTTGAGCAATAATTTGAAGCTGATTTAATTGTCCAAATTAAAATTTAAAAGTTGTTATTGTTACACCATTATATGTACTACAAGGAACAATTTTTAGATATTCATTATGATACCTAAATTAACCTATATTTATTGCTCAAAATACTTTCGCGAACAATTTTTTTTTTTTGATGTTAGTAAGAAGCTATTTTGAGCAATAATTTGAAGCTGATTTAATTGTCCAAATTAAAATTTAAAAGTTGTTATCGTTACACCATTACTAGATTGACTCCCGTGCGATGCACGGGGCATTACTGTATATTCAAAAGACAAAAATTGAAAAAAAAAATTAAAAAAAATCGTTAATACAGTATGAAATAATTTCTTAAAGACTACATTGTCAATACATAAAAATAAGTGGGCAATATTGTTTGGATTTATATATAAATTTATAAAATATTTTGACAAATTTTAAATTATTATTTTGAAATATTTATTTTGACAAATAAATAGCATCTTGATATACTCTCCTATCCAAAATAAATATTTTGTTACCAATTTAAAATTATTACACTCTCCTTTTCAAAATATATATTAAGATAATTTTGTTTATACATATTCACAACCATTTCAACTCATCATCCTATACCCCATCACTTTTATTTTATTTTGTATTCTTTTTTTTTATTATTGAAATTATTATTATTATTATAATTTATAATTAAAAAAAATTACTTCACACTTACGTAATTTTTTAATTTTTTTAATTATAAATGTTAAAAGAAAATTACTTAATCATATATTTTTTGTAAATACAGAATAATTTTTTTTTTTTGCTGTTAAATTGGAGCCATTTGGATGGGGCGAAAGCCACGGGAAAGGGCAGAGTTTCATAGGCGGCCGAAATTATAAAGCCTAACTGCAAGCTATAGCAATTTATAGGGAAGGGATAAGCAATCGTAGTTTGGTTTGTAATCACTGTGGGATAAATTATTCTAGGCCAAGCTGCAAAGTGCTAAGGCCAAGGAGTCACCGGCAAAGGGCAAGCATGATTTTCCCACATTGGAAGAAAAGAATGCAAAATGGCCTCCTGGTATATAATGAGCCATTATATACCTAGGCAACCCATTTTCTTTTGCATTAGTTTTTCGATGTGGATATACTCTCCTTTCCAAAATAAAGATTAAGATAATTTTGTTTTATACATATTCAAAACCATTTAAACTCATCATCCTATACCCCATCGCTTTTATTTTATATTATATTCATTTTTTTAGTATATAATTATTATTATTATTAATATCATTTATAATTAAAATATTTACTTCACACTTAAGCAATTTTAAACTGAAAAGAAATTAAAAAAATAGGAAAGGATAACTTAACGAATTTAAATTTAAAAGAGGGGATTATTTTTCTTTGTACAAATCAAATGAAAGAAGTATGTATTTAAAGAGAAAAAAATTATGAATTTAGGTGAAAAAATGAAATAAAAAATAATAAATTAAAAAATTAGAATTGCTTTTTATTATGAAGTCTAAAAAAAAAATAAAAAAATTCGGACTTTCATTAATTAAAAAAAAATTGCAAAATTAGTAAAAGGATAACTTAAAGATAAATTAGATATTTATACAAAAGATTTTTTTTTTCAAATCTAATAAAATAAGTCTCCACTTAAAGAAAATAATTAACAAATTTTGGTATATCCAGGATAAAGATTTAACCAAATGCCTTTTTTTCTCAAATTAGTTCTTTTAACGAAAATTTTATAATTAAATTAATCCTAGGTCAAGGACTAAGCCACGCCGCACTGGCCAAGCCCGGCGAATATCGAAATGCCTAACTCCACTTTGGCCTTAAGCCTCATTATATAACCAAGACAAGCCTAAAAGCTTCTGTAGTTTTTCCAATGTGGGAGAAAACCAAGGAAAAGGCGAAGTTTGCCAAGGCGTCCACGGCCTTGAAGGCCAAAGCAGCTGATTTCCCACATCTGGAAGAAAAAGAATGCGAAAATGGCGCTTGGGTATATAATGAGCCATTATATACCTAGGCAACCCATTTTCTTTTGATTATTTTTCGATGCCTGGGATATACTCTCCTTTCCAAAATAAAGATTAAGATAATTTTGTTTATACATATTCAACACCATTCCAACTTATCATTCTATACCCCATCAATTTTATTTTATTTTACATTCATTATTTTTTTATTAGTCAAATAATTATTATAATTTATAATAAAAAAAATATTTCACACTTAATTAATTTTCACTAAAAAGAAATAGAAAAATTAATCTCATTCTTTTAAAAATTTAGTAATACTTTATTTACTATGTTTCAAAGTTTTTTTTTTTAAAAAAGTAAATAAATTGTTTGAAGAGAAACAAAAATTATGATGTTTGGTGTTGAAAAAAGTTTTAAAAAATTAATTTATTATAAAATAATTGAGGGTTAAGAAAGTGGATGTTAAATAAATCGATAATTCATCCAGCCGAAAAAGGGCGACACGTGTCAAAATTCCAAAAAAAAAATCCTGCATAAACGAACCGTTGTCGACACGTGAAGTGCACGGGACAGAGAAATGTTGTAATTGCACTTCCACAGACGGACGAGACGTGTTCAATGTGTTAAAAAAAACAAATACCCTACTACATTGACGCATCTATTTAGGCCCGTGTAATTTACGGCTATCATAATTATAACCAATAAGAAAATAAGAAACAAAATAAATAATTGACTATCCAATTTATTTGGGTAAATGTTCTTAAAAGTAATTTATTTAATTTCACAAAAATTGAGATTATAACTCATTTAGTAACTTGATATTTTGTTCTAAAATGCCCTTCACTGAACGGGAGACATGCGTCCAAATTTTTTAAAAAATAAAACAATCGCCTAGTATATACTCGCCGTATTCAACCCAATCACAGCCAGCCACGTGGCTTCCAGGACGAATAATTTGCAGTTTTGCCACGGTGTGAAACGCATATCGTGAAAGCCTGGGACCCCCGAAGCCAGAAAGTGTCGCCGCTGTACACAGAGTGCAATGTATTAATGATGATGAACATCTTTCCCAATAGTCGTCTTTATAAATACACAATTTGTTGAGACATATAGGAAAATCGACACTTGTATAATACTTTATTTACAGTGCTTCAAAGATGTTTTTTTTTAAAAAGTAAATAAATTATTCTATGTATTGAACTAAAATAAACTCAATAATCATATTACTTCATCCCACTTATTATATAGAAAGTCAAACTCACTGTCATCACACTCCGTCCTACATATATATAGATATAGATTATTATTATAGTAAATAACCATATATACTTTATATATACACAATGATTTTGTTTATACATATTCAACACCATTCCAACTTATCATCTTATACCCCATCAATTTTATATTATTTTACATTCATTATTTTTTATTAGTCAAATAATTATTATAATTTATAATAAAAAAAAATACTTCACACTTAATTAATTTTCACTAAAAAGAAATAGAAAAATTAATCTCATTCTTTTAAAAATTTAGTAATACTTTATTTACTATGTTTCAAAGTTTTATTTTTAAAAAAAAGTAAATAAATTGTTTGAAGAGAAACAAAAATTATGAAAAAAAATTAATTTATGATAAAATAATTGAGGGTTAAGAAAGTGGATGTTAAATAGATCGATAATTCATCCAGCCGAAAAAAGGGCGACACGTGTCAAAATTCCAAAAAAAAAAATCATGCATAAACGAACCGTTGTCGACACGTGAAGTGCACGGGACAGAGAAATGTTGTAATTGCACTTCCACAGACGGACGAGACGTGTTCAATGTGTTAAAAAACAAATACCCTACTACATTGACGCGTCTATTTAGGCCCGTGTAATTTACGGCTATCATAATTATAACCAATAAGAAAATAAGAGACAAAATAAATAATTGACTATCCAATTTATTTGGGTAAATGTTCTTAAAAGTAATTTATTTAATTTCACAAAAATTGAGATTATAACTCATTTAGTAACTTGATATTTTGTTCTAAAATGCCCTTTACTGAACTGGAGACATGTGTCCAAATTTTTAAAAAAATAAAACAATCGCCTAGTATATACTCGCCGTATTCAACCCAATCACAGCCAGCTACGTGGCTTCCAGGACGAATAATTTGTAGTTTTGCCACGGTGTGAAACGCATATCGTGAAAGCCTGGGACCCCCGAAGCCAGAAAGTGTCGCCGCTGTACACAGAGTGCAATGTATTAATGATGATGGACATCTTTCCCAATATTCGTCTTTATAAATACACAATTTGTTGAGACATATAGGAAAATCGACACTTGTATAATACTTTATTTACAGTGCTTCAAAGATGTTTTTTAAAAAAAGTAAATAAATTATTCTATGTATTGAACTAAAATAAACTCAATAACCATATTACTTCATCCCACTTATTATATAGAAAGTCAAACTCACTGTCATCACACTCCGCCCTACATATATATAGATATAGATTATTATTATAGTAAATAACCATATATACTTTATATATACACAATGATTTTGTTTATACATATTCAACACCATTCCAACTTATCATCCTATACCCCATCAATTTTATTTTATTTTACATTCATTATTTTTTTATTAGTAAAATTATTATTATAATTTATAATAAAAAATTATTTAACACGTAATTAATTTTCACTAAAAAGAAATAGAAAAATTAATCTCATTCTTTTTAAAATTTAGTAATACTTTATTTACTATGTTTCAAAGTTTTTTTTTTTAAAAAAGTAAATAAATTGTTTGAAGAGAAACAAAAATTATGAAGTTTGGTGTTAAAAAAATTAAAAAAAAAATTAATTTATTATAAAATAATTGAGGGTTAAGAAAGTGGATGTAAAAAAAAAGGGATAATTCATCCAGCTGATAAAAGGGCGGCACGTGTCAAAATTCCCAAAAAAAAAAAAAAAAAAACCCTGCATAACCGAACCGTTGTCGACGCGTGAAGTACACGGGCGCGAGAAATGTTGTAATTGCACTTCCACCGACGGACGAGACGTGTTAAATGTGTTAATAAAAACAAAGACCCTACTACATTTACAGGTCTATTTGAGCCCGTGTAATTTACGGCTATCATAATTTTAACCAATAAGAAAATAAGAAACAAAATAAATAATTTACAATCCACTTTATTTGGGTAATTGTTCTTAAAAGTAATTTATTTCATTTCAGAAAAATTGAGATTATAACTCATTTAGTAACTTGATATTTTGTTCTAAAATGCCCTTCACTGAATGGGAGACATGTGTCCAAATTTAAAAAAAAAAATAAACCAAACGCCTAGTTTATACTCGCCGTATTCAACCCAATCACAGCGAGCCACATGGCTTCCAGGACGAATAATTTGCAGTTTTGCCACGGAGTGAAACGCATATCGTGAAAGCATGGGACCCCCGAAGCCAGAAAGTGTCGCCGCTGTACACAGAGTGGATGTATTAATGATGATGAACATCTTTCCCAATATTCGTCTTTATAAATACACAATTTGTTGTGACATATAGAAAAATTGACACTTTAATAATACTTTATTTACAGTGATTCAAAGATGTTTTTTAAAAAAATTAAATAAATTATTATATGTATCGAACTAAAATAAACTCAATAACCATATTACTCTACCCCACTTATTAAATAGAAAGTCAAACTCACTTTCATCACACTCTGCCCTACATACATATAGATATATATTATTATTATTATTATAGTAAATAACCATATAAACTTTATATATAAAAAATAATTTTGTTTATACATATTCAACACCATTCCAACTTATCATTCCATACCCCATCACATAAATTTTATTTTATATTCTATATTTATTTATTAGTAAAATAATTATTAATATTTTTTAGTAAATAACCATATATACTTTATATATTCACAATGATTTTGTTTATACATATTCAACAACATTTCAACTTATCATCCTGTATCCCATCAATTTTATTTTATTTTATATTCAATATTTTTTATAAGTTAAATTATTATTATAATTTATAATAAAAAATATTTAACAATTAATTAATTTTCACTAAAAAGAAATAGAAAACTTAGTAAAGGATAATAAATAAATTTATATTTAAAAAAGAGGAAATTTTTTCTATGTCCAAATAAAATGAAAGAAGTATCTAATTAAAGAGGAAAAAAAATTATGAATTTGAAAAAAAAGAAAAAAAATTAATTTAATATATAATAATTGAGGTTAAAGAAAGAGGATTAAAATAATTTTTTTGAAAAATAGGGACCATTAGTATTTTGCCACGTGTGCGAGGGAAAAAAATTAAAGAAGAAGGGGGAAAATGTTGGATTAACGCTGCGTGTAAGACGTGTGGGAGACACGGGCGATGGAAATGCCGCAAATACCCTTGCTTACAGGGACAACACGTGTCCGATTAGTATAAAAGAATTTTTTTTTTGGGCTAATCAGAGCCTTCCACGTGAGTTTTGGGCCTTGTTTATTGCACATTAGCCACCACGTGAAAAGACCAAATTGCCTCTCAATGTCAAATGATTTACCAAAACCTTGTTATTATATATAGATAGATTTCAGGTTTCGTTAATTTATTTTTGTAATTTTTATTATTATTATGAGTAGATAAGTAATTGATTTGCAGATTGGTTATTAACATTATACGATCTTTATGATATAGCTTTTCATTCTTAATTCAATTTCTTTTTAGAGCGGTAGAATAGTTTTAATTCGTTCTAGGATTTTAGATTTATGTTAAGATACTTTTGGCCCTAGAATTTGTGGGTATCCATTACTACGGTAAGTCGGGCATAGATACATGACCATTATTTTACTACTTAGATCTAATTGAGGACGTAACTGAAATCAATTGGTTTAGTTTCAAATATTCTTTCGATCTTAAGGATTTCTTGGATTATTATATTAAACGTAACTGGAAGTATAATAAAAAGAGAATATTTGAGTTGCAAATCGCACATCAAACCGTCCCAACTCATGATTTTGTGAATAAACCCTAGAATAAAATTGATGTCTTCTTTGAGTAATAAAATAGCATAAAGTGAATGTATTGTGAAACCCAATCCGTAAATCCCGTTGTCAATCTTGAATTCATTCTTTGCTTTATTTGCATTAGTTTAATTTATTTGCTTTTCAATGTTAGTTTAAGGACTTCTCGCGTCCTGCTGTGAAGCTGGAGCTGCTAGAAAAACATCATGCCCTTCGCTTGAGAAGAGGGGCTCGGCGGGCATTCCTCGTGTAGAACATCCCAGATGACTGCTATACATTCATCACGAGTGTGACGATGCTTGTTGACCTTTATCACGAAGATTTCTTCGCCTGGCGGGGCCAGAGAGTTGGCTTGAAGGATGCTGACAAATCTTCGACCGGAGACAGGGGGTTTATGTGCCCGTATCATTGCAATGCTCAGGGTCTCTTTCCAGTCTGCATCCATGTTTCAGACACGATAGTTGAATTTGATGAATCTGACTGCTTTAGGATCTGCCTGCTCGAGGACGTTGACATAGTTAGCACCTCCGGACTCTGAGGGATTCTGATGAGATTTACCCCGGTAGTCCTTTGGTCGGCTTGCAGGAGGTAGCCCCGGTGCCTGGCTGCGGGTACGCTTGATTGGCATTTCGACTTCATTCCCTATGAGGAAACTATCCCCTCTGATGACCTCGAGATCTCCTTGTCGATTTATGAACTTGACACACTTATGGAGAGTGGAGGCTATGGCTTTCATGTGGTGTAGCCATAGGCGTCCCAGTAGAGCTGTAAATTCGGACGGGATGTCCATCACGTGGAATTCTGCTGGCACCATTTGGGTTTCGAACCAGAGCTCCAGAGTCACCGTTCCCAGGATGGGACGAGACGTGCTGTCATAGGCTTTGATAGTTCGGGCAGAGGGGATCATGTGGCCTTCATCAATGCGTAGGGCCCATATCATGCTGAGAGGGAGGACGTTGACTGTTGATCTATTATCTACCAATACCCCGGGGAGGGAGATAGTGTTGAGCCGGAGAGTGATATATAAAGCTTCGTTGTGCCCCGAGGCCCCTTTCGGTAGGTCTTCATCACAGAAGGTGAGCATACTGCCGTACTGTCTGGAATCGTAGATCTGATCTCGTTCCGGAGAGCGAGAGTCATCGAGCCATCCATTTCATGTCTTCCTCTTGAGAGGCAAAGCTTTTGGTGGTGCCTCGGAATTGTGTCGAGGTAGCTTATGGCGGTGGCCGCCCTTGGTCAGCACATTGATTGAGTGTGAGTGCCAAGTTGACTTTGACTTTTCTTTGCCGGCCCGTGCTCTGAAGTTGGGCAAATTGAACCTTGGCTGATCCTTCGGGGGATTAGGCTTCTGGTTGGCAGTAAGGTTGCCAAGGTTTGAGTTATTCTGGTGTCTTGAAGTCTGAACTTTGGTGTCAGCATGATTCTTCGGCTTTCCCACCCCTGTCTGCTCTAAAGCTGCATGGCTTGAAGGAAGGGAGGACTGGCTGGAGTAGAGTACATAGTAATCGAACTTCCCGGATGGCTCTCCGAGTGTACCCACGCTGGTGTCTCCAGCTTCATATCTTTCTTTCAGTTTCTGCTGAGAAGACTTTTTCTTCTGCTTTCTAGGAGAATCACCCCTGATCATGTCTTGGAACTCGTACTCAAGGTATTCGGAACAGTCACAAACATCGTAACTGATGTGGACGTTTGATGAGGATCTGGCTGGAAGAGGCGGAGGAACTGGCTCTGCAGCAATCTTCTTTGACACCCACTCGATGGAGTTCACATTATTGTTGTTCGGAAAAGGGTTTTCGACTGTATTAGGTCCACGGGGATGCTCCAATTTTACTTCCTCTATCAAATTCTGGATCTCGTACCATAACCCCACGCAGTTGTCAGTTGTGTGCCCATGATACTGGTGGAAGGCGCAGTATTTGCTTTTGTCGGCATTGACTGCTGGACTCTTGGGTTTGTAGTTCTCAACAGGCTTGAGGAGGCCTTCCTTGATTAGTCCTTCCAGCATTTTACTCAGAGGCATATCCAGCTTGTCGAAGCGTACAGAAGGTTGCTTCATGGTGGAGTTGTTGCTTTGCGGGACTGGGTTTCTGCTGCCCGACTGCTGTCCCTGATGGATGTAGTTGACAGAAGTATTTTTCCCTTTGCCGGGGGCCGGTGCGGGATTGAATGTGGTTGCTGACCTGTATCTGTACGACTGCACTGTAGCCTGTTTTTCCTTAAGATCCTTCTCGAATTGTGAGTCGGCATTGACCATGGCTCGGAGATCTGGGAAGAAGTGATGGCTGATAAGCGTTCTGATGGACGGCCTCAAGCAGGACTTGAAAATCCGCATCTGTTCGTCTTTGGAGAGTGGCTCCATAATTTCGGAGAGTTTCCAACTCCACCTCTTGTAGAATTCTCCGACGCTTTCATCTGTTTTCTGCTCAGTGGTGATTAAGTCCTCACGACTTGTTTCCCACTCTAGGTTGGATCTGTACCGCTCTAGGAAGATATTGCTGATCTGATCCCAGGTATGGCGATCTGCAGGCTTGACCCTTAGGAACCATCGTAACGCTGAACTCTTGAGCGTATGCTGGAAGTGATCAGCCATTTGCTGAAGGGTTGCTCCTTTCGCTCTCATGCCGAGAACGTAGGTGTCAACATGCATCTGTGGACATTCGGTTTCGTCGAATCGGTCCATTTCTGGCATTCTGAACTTGGCAGGGAGAGGCGTGACCATTCTCGGATCTATGGATTGGAGTGTTTCTTGCTTTGAGCAGCCTATGCTGGCTTTCAGGTCTTTCATCCGTTCGACCATCCAGGCTAGGATTGGGTCCAGTGGTGGACTTTGTGGTTCGGCGCCGAGTGCTGCCATATGAGCGACAGTAATTGGAGGTGGGAGGCTTGATATATGTGGATATATGGGGGCCTTTTATGGACTGTATCGGGGTTTGTCCCTGGTGTTTTGAGGTTCGTGTATAGGCAATGGGTTGAACCTGGGAGGGTATTGGAGGATGTTGACATCTGTTTGAGATGGTCCAAATGCGCGCCGGTTATACTGAGTGATGGGAGTAGTACTGGCTTGGCCGTATATGACAGGGGTGCCTTGAGAGGTGGCAACATGAAGCCTGGGTCGACTGTTTCCTTGGTTCGAAGGAATCCCGTAACTTCACGGGGGATGAACCTGGTTGAAGGTTTGAGGAATTGATCGGGAGGGCTCGTCGTCCTCGATCAGGACAAATGTACCGTCTGGCTGGGGAATAGCTGTTATACCTCGCTCATTCAGAAGCTGTACCATGAAATTGTGCTGATCTTCTTTCTGCCTTTTGTGAACCTCACAGGCCCGGATGGCTTCTTCCAATGTCATATCTGTTACCGATGGCGGGGTTCCATTCCCATCACGATTTCTCGGTGAGCTTGACATGTCGGAGAGTCTCGTCAAGAAACCGAGGAACCGAAGAACCTGTCCGATGTCCGTCGTAATCGCGACTCGCGAGGCGCTGACCCGGAATTCTGAACCACTTTCTGCTCGCTGCAGGGAACGTAAGGCATGGTTTAGGCTTCAGAAAGGGTATTTGGCTCAGGGTTTCAGGCTAGTGCAATGTGCAGTTACCGATTAATGTTTACTTAAAACGTATTTTCTCAGAGTCCTAATCGGTTGGAAAAGATCGTGTCTTCTTTTTCGCAACTAACCTAAGGCTCTAATCAGTGGTTCTCGTCACTACGTTTATAAGCCCCTCGTTTTTCACCTGTAAATCGTCTTCCCGGGATGGACAATCCCGATCGAGGGTCCTATAAGGCAAGCGAGTTCCACCGACAAAGGAAAAAAGTGAACTTAAGGCTATCTGGTCGCGCAAACTTCCAACGTATGTGACACGCGGGCCACGGTCGAAGTCAACGTCCTTAAGTTAAGGCAGAAATCGTGTCGAAATTTCGATATGACCTATCTTGACTAGCTTGCGCAAGGGGCCTTAGCTTTTGGCATTGGCCAAGTGGTGGCTGGTATGGTGCATACGTTGAGGGTTTGGTGACAAAGTGTCACATTGAACCTTCGGGTATGTTTTTCGACATGGCTCCGCGTCAAAGTCAAAGCTGAAAAGCTTAAGACTTCGGTTCGAGAACGGCCTTCGGTCTCAACTTTAAGTTTAACTTGTGAGGGAAACCGGCATAAAAAACATACACTTGGGCTTTATGACACGTACTAAGCCAAAAACCAACCGGGGACTTGAACGAAGTGTGACACAAAGAGTGTATGGCTTACACGGGCTAGGATGGGCTATTTCGGATGACCTCGTGCGCGCTCGAAAGGTGTCTGGCAGACCAATCGAGCTGCAACTGAACGGTCATCCCGGGTTACGGGTCGTAGTGTGCAGTGTACCGAGGCAACAAGTGCGCGTAGCGTGCGGTGTACCGAGGCAGCAGTGCAAGTAGTGTGCGGTCACTAAATTCTTTTCTGAGTAAAACAGATATTTTCAAGATGTGTTTTAAAGAATTTATGCGCAGTTCAAAATATGGCATGAAAATCAAGTATGAACGGGAATGCACGAGAATGTTATGATTTTAGGTGAAAATGCAACACATTTTTTTTCTTTTCGTTTTGAAAACCGTTCAATGTTTCGAACAACACACACACACACAAAACGAGGAAGGGTAAATGAAAGTTTGACCCACGTAATGCTTTTTGAAAACGATGGCAGTTTTGAAAAGGTATCGTTTTCCCCAGCAGAGTCGCCAACTGAAATTACCCGGATCGCGCGCGGGGGAAAGCGCGACGAGCGGTTGTCTTTCGCGGGTTTGGGACCTTGCTTTTAGGAAGGAGAGGAGTCGCCACGCGGTTTTGTATTTTGAGCCTAAACGTTGAGAATGGCTTTGAAAAAGTGTCATTTTGTATTATGAGCCCAAACTTTGGAAAGGGCTTTGAAAACGTGTCGTTTTGTATTATGAGCCCAAACTTTGGAAATGACTTTGAAAACGTGTCGTTTTGTATTATGAGCCCAAACTTTGGAAATGGATTTGAAAAAGTGTCGTTTTGTATTATGAGCCCAAACTTTGGAAATGGCTTTTAGGACCAGAGATTGTTAGGTTCGGAGGTCATTCGGGAAGAGTATGTTGAGATCACCCGAAATGCCTCGTATAACGAGTCTTTCTACCTTTCTCAAAATTGTGTGTGTGTGTGTGTTGCATTTTTTGAAAAGGGGGGGGGGGGCTTGAATGACAAGCTTAATCTTGGTTTGAATGTCAAACGTTGTTTTTGTAATTTCTGGAAAAAGCGAGCGTTTGAATGACAAACGTCGATTTTGGGTTTTTTTTTAGGATAAAGGTGCGAGTGACGAATTTGAGTCTTTAGCTTGAGTGTCAAACGTTGACTTTTAAGAAAAGAGCGTTTGAATGTCAAACGTTGGGTTTTGAGTTTAAAATGATCGTTTGGATGCCAAACGTCACTTTTGCGCGTTTTGAAAAGGAGCTCGAATGACGAACTCCGGTTTTGAACCGGGCATTACATTGTTAGCGATTTTATGAAAAAGACATTAAATGAGATGCGATCAACGACTCATTTTGCGACTCGGACATTGATAAATAAATACTATCACAAGCCAAACGGCTCGGACTTGTAAATGACAGTATTTAAAATTCGATATCGACGGAATCAAACGATTTGGACATTAAAGATGCGATCGACGAGCCAAACGGCTCGGACTTGTAAAGATGCATAATTTAAATGACAATATCGACGGATCAAATGAACCGAATTTTGTAAATGACTATCAAGAACCAAACGGTTCGGACTGTAAAGTTGCGAATCAACGGATCAAACGATTCGGACTGTAAATAACATAAACGTAAAGAACGGGGCCGGAATGCCGTTTTAACCCAAGATTACTTCTCTTACGGGAGAGAAGATGATCTTGGGGTAAAACGTATCGGACCCCGTAAACGGCGTTACGTCTACATTTCTATGATTTTGACCGAAGCGATTATAGTGTATGATGCGTAAATCGAGGCGGAATGAGTGTTTAGAGAGAGAGGGAGTGTTACCTATGGCTAGGGGTTGACTCTTTGGCTCGGTTGACGTATACGGGATACGGTTTGGTGTTTAAAAGGGTGTTTTGAGTTTGTTTGGTTCGTGTTTGGTCGAAAAACGAGGTTTTCACGCAAATCGAGACAAAACGGGGCTCGGGAAGGGTTAAAACTAGTTTGGACCGTGGGGTTTTGTGAAGAGAGATAATAATTTTTCCTCTTTTTGAAATGTTTGATTGCCCTTGTATTTATAGGGTGAATTTGCAAAACAGTTCGGACGGAGTCTTCTTCAATTTGGAGAGGTTTTTTTGGTATTTTGGAAAATTGGGGGACTTGTTGGCAAATCTGGTTTTTCAGGTAAAACAGTTCAGCCGGACAGTCATTCAATCTCAGGGGTATTTTGGTCTTTTCACCTTGGAATTTGATTGATGTTGATTGGAGGGCATTGGCATGCGTGCCATGTGCCCCTGTGACTCACCTAGGCTAGGGTTTTTGTCCCTTTTTTAAATAACTATCCGAAAAATGTCCAAAACGCCCTCGGAAAGTCTCGAAAAGTGCGTTTTTTGGGAAAAGCTGTACTTTTACGTGTGATAACGTGTGTTGAGTACGATTTGACAATGGGATGCACGGGGCAGTCTCGGGACGTCTCGTTGGCTTGAGAACAGGGAGTTTAACGGGTTCCGATTAACCTGGAAAGGGCCAGTTAACGAATTTCGATTAACTTCTAAAGGATTTTGACGATCCGAATTTGGGTACTTACACTGTCCCATTCTTCTTTTTACATTCCGTCTCTGGTGCTGCGGCAATTCAGGTTGGAGCAGGTTCCGTTAATGGGTTGAGTGATGCAGCTACCTTTGAGGTGGGATCGATTTTCATGGATGATCCTTCGACGTTATTGCTTTTCATGAGGTGGTGGCAATATGCGTCTTTTCCTGCCAGGGTTCTCTTTCATCAGAGAGGGGGCACTGTTCTGTCTACAGGATATTTGAATTGGTATGAGGAGTGTATAGGGGAGACACAGATGGCTCTTTTGTGGAGACGAAGTGAGCTATTGGGCCTTAACCACCATGACAGCTCGACATTGAGGAGATCCGAAGCGATGGCTAACCCTCAGGATAGTACTGGGGATGATATGGCTGACTATGAGGTCAACGCTAGTCGGTTGGCCGACCAGAGCACGGATATGACGGCTCAAAGAGAGGCAGCTCGTAATGGAGCTAGGGAAAGGGCTGCATTTGCGGCCACGGGTTTGACTGAGGCTTCGGGAAGGGTCCCAGCCAGGTAGGAGGACTACAAGGATATTTCCTGTGAAGATGAAGAATACCCGTCGTGGAAAAAGGGAAGGGGATGAAAGATGAAGGACCGAGCACGAGCGGCTAGATTGACCTTGCTGTTCGGAGTATCCACCCACTGTCATTGCAGACACATTAAGTTCAATTAAGTGTTTTATTTTTGTTTTGCGAGCGTGTAGTGAGTCAAGAGTAGACCGTGCTTGAACTCATCAAAAAGAGTTTTAACCATAATGAATTTGTAGGTTAAATTTAAGAGTTTTTCGAAACACACGCGATTGGTGTTGAATTTGAATTTTTTTTTGTTTTTGAGACCGAACCAATGATGGCTGCCTACGTTCCCCTTTTACAAATGGACTAGGGGCTCAGGTCACCGTAGTTCGACACTTTTTGAGAAAATTGAAGTAGGATGAAAAGTGAGACACTGTTTTTTACCTAGATCATTTTGGGAATGTATCTAGTTGGGTATTACTCTTTTAGCACTTTGATTTTACTGATTGGTGATGTATGGGGAGAGAAAGTTGACTCAAATCCTTCCTCAAACGTAGTATCTGCGGAGCTTGATTTTGTTCACTAGGTTGACGAAAGGCTTCCCATCCAAATCTGCTAGCGTCATTGCTCCTCCGGAGAAGATTTTCTGTACTACAAACGGGCCTATCCAGGTAAGTTCCCACTTTCCGAGGGGATTGGTCTGTGTAGGAGGCTTTTCCTTAAGCACCAAGTCGCCTTCTCTGATGTCTCAAATCTTGACTTTTTTATCAAATGCTCGGGCCATTTTGCTTTGGTAGGCACGAGTATGTTCCATGGCTTTCAAACTTTGCTCGTCGAGTAGAGCTAATTCGTCATGATGGCTTTGGAGCCATTCGACTTAGTTGATCCCGTTTTCCGAGAGACCTCGCAAGTAGGGGATTTCTATTTCAACTGGTAACATTGCTTCCATTCCGTATGTTAATGCAAAAGGAGTCCCTCCTGTGGCGGTTCCGACTGATGTTCTGTATCCCCAAAGTGCTAGATGTAGCTTTTCAGGCCAATCCCATCCTCGTACGACCTTCTTTTTTATTATTCTTGCAAGAGTCTTGTTTGCTGCCTCTACTGCACCATTAGTCTGTGGTATGTAGGAAGAAGACTTGTGGCAGGTAACTCTGAACTTGATTAACAGCTGGTCACAATCTCCTTCGAAGTGGGTCCCATTATCGGATATGATCTCGTTGGGTACTCCGTATCTGCACATGATGTTTTCTTTGATGATCTCGGCCACCTTCTTGGAGTTCAGTACTTTGTATGATCTGGCTTCCACCCATTTGGTGAAGTAGTCGACTGTGACTAATATGAACTCGTGGTCGTTGCTCCAGGCTGGAGTGATTTTTCCGATGACGTCAATTCCCCATGTGGCGAAAGGCCATGGTGTAGTCATGCAATAGAGCTCGTGAGGAGGAATATAGTTGAGGTTGGAGAACCGTTGACATTTTTCGTAGCTTATGACGAATTGGATCCAGTCTGTTTCCATTGATACCCAGTAGTAACCCATACGAAGGATGATCTGTGTCAATGCTCGAGCGTTCATGTGCAGACCACATGTTCTGTTGTGAACTTCGTTTATCAGTTCGTTGGCCTTTTCTTTATTTATACACCTTAGGAGTGGTCCTTGGTGGCGTTTCTTGTATAACATACCCCCAGAATGAAGAAGTGGGATGCCAGGCATTTTAAAGCCATCATGTTTTTGGCTTTGATCCCTTCTTTATATTTTCCATCTTCATTTGTGAAGGAAGCTTCTCCATTTTGGAGGTACTGGTATATTTGATTGTACCAGGGTTCGTCGATCGGTTCATGTTCAACTTCAATTTCACAGCAATAGGCGGGGGTTTCCCATTTTCCTATTCTGAAGGGTTTTACTGATTTTCCTTTGGGAATTTCAACAAGAGATGCTAGAGTGGCTAGGGCATCAGCGAAGCAGTTCCTGTCTCTTGGCAAGTAGTGGAAAGAGATGTCCTTGAACTGAGCAATGAGTTCCTCCATATATGCATGGTATTTCTGGAGGCCAGAGTCTATTGTCTTCCATTTGTTGGACACTTGATTGATGATCAATGCTGAGTCTCCGTATACTTCCAGTTCTTTGATGTTGCGTTTAAGGGCGGCTTCTAGGCCATCTACGCAAGCTTCATATTCTGCTGCATTGTTGGTTGCTTCAAAATTCAGTTTGATAGCTATGGGAGTGTGCTCGTCTTTAGGATCGACCAAGGCATTCCAATACCATTCCCTTCTTGTTGGTTGCCCCATCGAAGAAGAGTTGCCAGCGGTTTTCACTATCGAGTGAGAAGATTTCGTCATCTGGAAACTGTGGATCAGGACCTTTGAGTTCACTGCTTGGGAAGTCTGCCAGTTGATCTGCCATTACTCGACCCTTTGTTGATATTCTGGTCATGTACTTGATTGTCGAACTCAGCCAGGAAGAATGACCATTTGGCTAGTCTCATCGATAGTGATGGCTTGTCGAAGAGATATCTGACGGGGTCCGTCTTGGAGATCAGGAGCACTGAGTGTGACTACATGTAGTATTTCAGCTTCCCGACTACCCATACAAAGGCGGTACAAGTTTTCTCTAATGCTGAGTAGTTGAGTTCACTTTCCTGAAGCTTTCGGCTCACGAAGTAGATTGCGTTCTCAATTCTTGAATCTTTTTTTTTCTTGTGCCAGAATGTCCCCAATTGACGTATCAGTCACTGTCAGGTACAGGAGTGGCTTATCTTCATGTGGCGGGCACATGATAGGGGGATTCACCTAGAATGTCTTGATTTTCTCAAAAGCTACTTGGCATTCGGCGTTCCATTCGATATCAGCATTTTCCTTATTAGCTTGAATATTGGCTCGCAGAGACATATCAGCTGGTTGATGAAGCGGCTGATGTATTGAATTCTTCCCATGAAACTTTTCACTTCTGTCAGTGTCTGAGGTGGTTTCATGTCGATGATGGCCTTGATTTTCTTGGGATCCGCTTCGATGCCTCTTTTTGTGACCATGTGCCCCAGTACTATGCCTCGTTTCATGCCAAAGGTGCACTTTGCAGGGTTCAATCTAATGGAGTGCTTTCTGAGTCTGTTGAAGAACTTTCTCAAATCTCTCATGTGATGCATGTCTGATCCTTTGGAGTGAATGATCATGTCATCCACGTATACTTCGATTTCTTTGTGGATCATGTCATGGAAGAGGGTAGTTGCAGCCCTTTGATAAGTAGCCCCAACATTCTTTAAAGCAAACGGCATGACCGTATAATAGTATGTCCCCCACAAAGTGGTGAAAGCAGTCTTGGCTTGATCTTCTTCGGACATCTTGATCTGGTTGTATCTGGCGAAACCGTCCACAAAGGATTTCACTTCGAAATTTGCAGTGGTGTCGACTAACATGTCGATGTTGGGTAGCGGGAAATCGTCTTTCGGGCTGGCCTTGTTGAGATCTCGAAAGTCTACACAGCATCTGACCTTTCCATTAGCCTTGGTTACTGTCACAATGTTCGAGAGCTAAGTCGATTACTCGATTACTCTGATGAAGCCGATGCGGAGCATTTTCTCAATTTCTTCTTTTACTTGCAGAGACCATTCTGGCTTGATCTTGCGCAGCTTCTGTTTGATAGGCTTGGACTCGGGATCCAGAGGGCTTCGGTGTTCCACGATAGAGGGGCCAAGCCCCGGCATGTCCTGGTATGACCAGGCAAACAGGTCAATATACTCTTTGAGGAGATTTATCAGGGCTTCTTTTTCTGCACTGGCGAAGAAACTGCCCACCCGTGTCTCTTTAGACTCTTGCACTGACTCTAGATTTACTTTAGTCAAAACCTCTTTGGCAGCTTAGGCCCGATTTTCCTCTCGGTTAACTACACGCTTGTGAAATTACCCGGATCCGGCTGCGTGGGCCTCGGCATCTCGCGATTTCGAGTCGGGAGGTGTTGCTGCGTTTGTTTGGAGGAGTTGCTACGCCGTTTTGATTTAGCCCAAAACATTGAAAAAGGCTAGTTTAAAAATTGTTGTTGTGTGATGAGATTTTGAGTTCAGAGGTCAGGTTACGCCTCGAGAAGAGAATAGCAGAGCTCACCCGAGTCGCCTCGTATACACGAGTCTTTCGATACCCCTCTTTCTTTTAAAGTTGTATGTGTGTGTATGTGCTTTTAAAAATGCATGCTGAATATGATGTCTACATTATATGCTATGTATTGAAATGAATTGAAATAGTTTGGGAAGGAAGCCTTACCAATGTTAGTTCGTGTCTGTCTTCCGTTTGGGAATAGTGTTTGAGTGTGAATAGTGCTTCGAGACGGACCAGGACTGCTTCCGGGATGTACCGGTGTCTGCGGACAGAGCTTCGACGTGCCTCGGAAGTGTCAGGTGCATCCTTGGGCAGAGTTTCGGTGTACCTCGGTATTGTTGATTGTACTCGGGCAGAGGTTCAGCGTGCCTCGGGAGTGTCGGTTGTACTCGGGCAGAGGTTTGGCGTGCGTCAGGATCGTCGATTGTGCTCGGGCAGAGGTTTGGCATGAGACGGGATTCCTCGGGATTGTTGACTGTACTCGAGCAGAGTTTCAGCGTGCGTTGGGATGCCTCAGGATTGTTGACTGTACTTGGGCAGAGATTCGGCATGCCTCGGGATCATCGGTTGTGCTCGGGCAGAGTTCCGGCTTACTTCGGGATGGATCGGGATTGTCCTGCAGGGCTTCGGGATGGACCGGGATGCCTCGAGATGGACCGAAATGCCTTGAGATGGACCAAAAAGGCTTCGGGATACCTTGGAAGTGCCTCGAGGCAGCTTGGGAGCGTCGCGCTCGGCAGGGCTTCAGAGCACCGCAAGGAGGCTCGAAATGCCCCGGAGGGAACCGAAAGGGACCGGGATTGCCCCGAAGGGACTTAGAGGGGAGCCCGAAGGTTGGGGGGAGAGAGGAGAGAAGGGAGGTGTGAGAAAAATGAGAGGGGGAGCCCTCTATTTATAGCCATGGAAAATCTGCAAAGTGGTCCGCACGGACCATTTTGCAAAACCAAAATTTTGGTTTTTCTGGATTTAAGGGAATATTAAGGACTTTAAGGGGGTTTTGCAATTATGATGTTTGGGTGCAAAATGGTCCGCACAGAACATTATGCAGGCCAGATATTTTGCAAAATTCCCAAAAAATCATTTTACCTTGTTTTATCCAAGAAAGGTCCCACCTTGGTTTGGTTGGTGGTTTTTGGGGTTTTTGAAGGCTACGGGTGTTCCGGATCACATTTGTGTGAGTCCGCGGTATTTCCCGTGTGCTTGAAAGGGAGCGATCAGGATTTGGGTACTTACAGAAGCCCCTCGACGACGTCACTTACGGAGGAAGTGGGTCGTCGATAAGATAAGGGTCCTGATCTGGATCGCTTGTTGGGAGAGAAGGTGACTGCATTGGTCGATTCGTAAGGACGTGGTAGTGTCATGAGGTGACCTCTCTGGTCGGCTGTGAGGACGTGGTGGTGTCCTAAGGTGACCGCTTAGGTCGGCTGGCTGGACCCTTTGACAGGATTCCTACGTATCCCATATGGGAATCAAGCCTGATCGTAGTTCGTGTGTGGGCGGAGTGCGTTGTCATGTATGAGGGCGTGTGATGTCCTCCGACTAAGACTCTGTGCATGGACGTGTCGGTGTCCTGTGGGTGACCGTTTAGGTCAGTTGGCTGGACCCTTTGACAGGATTCCTACGTATCCCATATGGGAATCAAGCCTGATCGTAGTTCAGAAATGGGGTATTATCGTGTATGAGGATGTTTTGTATCCTCTGACTGAGGTGGTGTCGTGTATGAGGGCGTGTTATGTCTCTGACTGAGGTTATGTCGTGTATGAGGACGTGTTATGTCCTCTGACTGAGGTTGTGTCGTGTATGAGGACGTGTTATGTCCTCTGACTCAGGTTATGTCGTGTATGAGGACGTGTTATGTCCTCTGACTGAGGTTGTGTCATTATGAGGACGTGTTATGTCCCCTGACTGAGGTTGTGTTGTTATGAGGACGTGTTATGTCCTCTAACGAGGTGATGTCGTTATGAGGACGTGTTATGTCCTCTGACTGAGGTTGTGTCGTTATGAGGACGTGTTGTGTCCCCTGACTGAGGTTGTGTTGTTATGAGGACGTGTTATGTCCTCTGACGAGGTGATGTCGTTATGAGGACGTGTTATGTCCTCTGACTGAAGTGATGTCGTTATGAGGACGATGCTTTGGAAATTTATACGGTCTTCCGAATCGGGTAATTTAAAGCCTTCCGGCTCCAGATAATGATTTGGGAGATTTATATGGTCTTTCGGACCGAGTAATTTAAAGCCTTCCGGGCTACGGATCATGATTTGGGGAATTTATACGGTCTTTCGGACCGGGTAATTTAAAGCCTTCCGGGCTACGGATAATGATTTGAGAAATTTATACGGTCTTTCGGACCGGGTAATTTAAAGCCTTCCGGGCTATGAATAATGATTTGGGGAATTTATACGGTCTTTTGAACCGGGTAATTTAAAGCCTTCCGGGCTACGGATAATGCTGGTGATGGTGAAATTGTGAGGGTGGAGGCGTTTGCGCCTTGGGACTCGTGTTTTGAAGGCGTTCGCACCTTGGGGTTTGTTTTGCCGTTTAGTGGCAAAATTTGGACTTACAATGATGGTCGGGGTTATCTTTGTTGGTTTAGGGACCAAACTGCATGAATCTTGCTGGAAATGGCCTTTGAACGGCAAGGGCAAATATTATAAGGGCAAAAGAGGAATTTTTCCTGGGATACAAAGTGGTCCGCGCGGATTCACTTTGCATACAAAGTGGTCTGTGCGGCCCATTCTTGAAATCTGATTTTTCCAAGTCAAAATCAGATTGCAGCGACGCCATTCCACTTCATTTCTCAAACATCAGCCGAAGGAGAAGGAGAAAAAGAGAGAAACAAAACTTGATTTTGATCCAAATCTTCTTGAGAGACTTCTTCCGGATTGATTTAGATTGCTATTATAGCAGAAATAATCAGGCGAGGTCATCGACAATGGAGCCGAGAGGCCATAGAGAGGAGGTTGGACCTTCAAAGGAATTTTGCTTCCTTCTCACCTTCAACAATAAATCCGGATGTCTTGTATCCGGATTGGGAGGTGCACACCTTGCGGGGAATAACCGTAAAGGAGGTAAGAAATCAAATTTTGTTTTGATTCTTGCTTGAAATGATGTATGCTAGAACTAGGTTTTTAGTTTTTGCATATTTGGGACTTTTGTTGTTGTTATGTTTACTTTGTGAAATTGATGTTGAATTGTTGAAATTGGGTGTATATGGATTGCAGGTATGTGATTTTTGTTCAAAAAGGTGGAGTTTAGCTCTTATTCGTGAAAATAAAGTGCCTCTCCTTGAAATGCATGCTTTGGTGACTTGTACCTTGATGCTATTTTTGTGTGTACATGGTTTTTTGTGGAAAAAAACTGCCGTGTAGGGACAGACTTTTGTGAAAAAATTGCCGTGTTTGAGACGGACTTTGTGTTGTAAATGTGTGCCGTGTTTTGTGAAAAATGGGCGTGTAGGGACGGATCCCTCTTTTGAGAAAATTGTGTTAAATTGCCGCGCTGGGACAGACTTTTGTTTTGAAAAATTGCGGTGTCGGGATGGACTTTGTGTGGAAAATTTATGTGAAATGTGTGTCGTGTTTTCGTGACGGACTTTTATGCTTTGCCGTGCTGGAACGGACTTTTATGCTTTGCCGTGTTAGGACGGACTTTTATGCTTTGCCGTGTTGGGACGGACTTTTATGATTTATATATATATTTTTTTTGTAAATTTGCTTAAGTACTGTTATTGACGTACCTCTGCTGTGTTTACCTGCAGGGTGAGTTGCTGTCGTTGGGAAGGCGATGAAGATGAAGTCGCGGGGGTCTCTTGAGGTCGTGGTTAAGGTGTGGCGGAAACTGCCTGATATTTCCGGGATGGGAGGCCTAGCCCTCGGAGGCTAGTGATTGCTACAAGGCTGAACGTGTTCGTGGAGAACCTGGCCGGGATAGCAGAGATGAAGAAGAATAAGGGCATTTTACTGGCCTTGTCTGAGTACTGGTGGGACACCATGCATACCTTCCATTTCAGTTGGGGAGAGGTGATGGTGACTCCTACTGACTTTGCGGCGATCATCGGGCTTTCCTTTAAGGGGGAGTCGTTGAAGTGGCGAGACAGGATATCCGACGAGGTGCTGGCTGAGCTGCTTGGGTTTGCGCCTTATCCCCGTAAGGGCTTGGGTATGGTGTGCTATGATGTGGAGGAATAGATTACCACCAACATCGGGGATTATAGCCGGGGCACTGGGGTAGTAACGGCGGAGCAGCTGGCGCGCTCTTTTCTGTGGTTTGCCCTCTCCAAGACTTTGTTCTCGAATCACACTTCTACCATTCCTTTTCCTCTGTTGGAGATCTTGGTGGACTTGGAGAGGGTTTGTGAGATTTCTTGGGGTGAGGCAGGCTTAGCCGAGCTCTATTTTTCTATGGACCGATTCAGCCGGGGTATGGTCAATTCCCTGAGGTGGTTTGACTTCGCACTGGAGGTATGAGTTCATTGCTGTTTTTAGCATTTGGTCACTTCTCCGTCTTCTTTTCCCTCTTCTTTTTTTTCTTCTGAGCATTATCTAATTTTTGTTGCAGGCGTGGTGCTATGAGATCTTCCGGTGCCAGCTGTGGGACTTGGAGGATGAGGCCATGTTCGGTTATCCTGCCATGCTGTGCTGGGCTCGCTCTTTGAGGAAAAGGAGGACGAGCAGGGGAAAGGTCACTGCCACATATAAGGATGTACAACAATACCTGGAGAGGGATAGTCCGGAGGGGTTTCGGCTGTACCCATGGACTCGGTATGATGAGGACTCTTCGAGGAGGAGGGTGTTAGTGCCCATCCCAGAGTAGGGTCCTGCTGTTTATCGGGTTGACCTGGATGCTGCGGTGAGTTTTGTTTATTCTTTTCCATCTTGGCATCTTTTCTGTATTTTTCTCTTTTGTCGAGTATATTTTGTATCTCTTTTGATAAGCTTCTCTTTGGTTGTTTGCTTGCGCAGGTTTTGGGGCGGTCCTTGGACGTGCTGACCCGTCGATACATGGGGTTGAGGGCTTTTGCGAAGAAGCTCTTGGGGAAGCTGTCCTGCGGATCTTCGCGGAGCACGGCGGCATTCGCGCCGATACCTTCGAGGAGGTCTGTGGATATTCCTTCTTTGAGGGCTGAGCCACAGCCACAGACTGAGGTGCCGGTTCGGGAGCGGCAGAGCTTTGATGCGGGGACGTCTTCGAGGGCACAGAGGCCGCAATTTATCAGTTCTTCCCTTCTTCAGGTGCGCAGGTTGAGGGTTCGTCCTCGCATCCCTTCTTTGATCCTTTTACAGGGTTTGACCCTTCGGAATACTTCGAGCATTCGGTCGAGGAGGGTGTTGAGTATTTTGATGACGAGGAGGTGACTGTCGGGTTTTCCGAGATACCGGAGTTCTCGTTTGAAGAGGCTGATGATGATGAGTCAGGGTAGGTGTAAGTACCCAAATCCGGATCTCCAAAATTCGTTAGAAGTTAACCGGAATCCGTTAACTGGCCCGCTCCAGGTTAACCGAAACCCGTTAAGCTCCCCGTTCTCAAGCCAACGAGACGTCTCGGGACTGCCCCGTGCATCCCAACGTCAAAGCGTACTCAACACACGTCGTCGCACGTAAAAGTACAACTTCTCCTGAAAAACGCACTTTTCGGCACTTTCCGGGGGCGTTTCGGACATTTTTCGAACAATTATTTAAAAAACGAATAAAACCGGGAATAATGGCACGATATTCCATACCCTAGGTGAGTCACAGGACACATAGCACGCATGCCACAACTCCCTTGTCAATCTCAATCAGATTTCAGTATGAAAAGACTAAAATACCCCTGGTATGCAGTCTAAGTCCGGCCGGACTCTTTTGCAGAGAATTCAGAATTGCCAGCAAGTCCCTCCAGTTTCCAAAGTTTCACAAAACCCCCTGGAATTCATCCTAAGTTCGTTCGGACTCTTTTACAAATTTCACCTATAAATACAGAGGTCTGTTAACATTCAAAAAAAAAAGGGAAAACTTACTCCTTTCTCTCCACAGCCACGACCCAAACCCTTTTCAACCCCTTTCTGAGCCCTGTTTTGCCTCGATTTGCGTGAAAACTCTACGTTTCAACCAAACACGAACCAAAACACCTCGAGACACCATTTCCTCCTCTCCTCCCCCTAGCACAAAAACGCTAGTCTTTCTTCTGCTCTTCGGGGACCTCGTACTACTCGTCGGCGGAATTCTCTACTCTTCGGGGGCCCTCATGCTACTCGTCGGTAGATTCTGACACAAGCTAAACCGACCCAAGTCGAAACGCTGTCCAAATCCCTAGGTTCCTAAACACCAAATAAAAGGGGAAACTATCTCCAAACACTTCCGAAACACCTTTCAAACACCTTTTTGTATCCCGTATACGTCCTCTCGAGCCAAAGAGTCAACACCAAATTTGGTATACTCTTACTCCCAAAATGTAGACGTCACCGTCTACGGGGCCCGATATGTTTTAGTCCAAGATCCTCTTCTCTCCCGTAAGAGAAGTAATCTCGGGTTAAAACGGCGTTTCGACCCCATTTATTTACTTTTCTGTCATTTAACGGTCCGGATCATTTGATCCGTTGAATGTCATTTAAATTACGCTCTTTACAAGCCCGAATCGTTTGATCCATTGAATGTCATTTAAATTACGCTCTTTACAAGTACGGATCGTTTGATCCGTTGAATGTCATTTAAATTACGCAACTTTACAATTCCGAGCCGTTTGGCTCGTTGATCGCACCTTTAAATTCCGGATCGTTTGATTCCGTTGATACCGCACTTTAAATACTGTCATTTACAGGTCCGAGCCGTTTGGCTCGTGATAGTATTTACTTATCAAAGTTCGGGTCACAAAACGATTCATTGATCGCATATCATTTAATGTTTTTTTTCCCGTAAAATCGCTAACAATGTAATGCCCGGTTCAAAACCGGAGTTCATCATTCGAACTCCTTTTCAAAACAACTCAAAACCGATGTTTGCCACACAAATGCTCATTTCCGTCCCAAAACCGACGTTTGTCACTCAAACACTCATTTCAAACTCTAAATCGACGTTTGTCATTCAAACGCTCTTTTTTTACCAAAATCAACGTTTGTCATTCAAACCAAGATTAAAGCTTGTCATTCAAGCTCCTTTTCAAAAGCAACACGAACACACACACACACGCACACTTTTTGAGAAAGGTAGAAAGACTCGTCATACGAGGCATTTCGGGTGATCTCAACATACTCTTCCCGAAACGTAATGTGACCTCCGAACCTAACAATCTCTGGTCCTAAAAAGCCTTTTGTAAAGTTTTGGCTACCAATCAAAACGTTCCATTTTCAAAGCCTTTTCCAAGTTTTTGCTACCAATAAAAACGACCTTGTTTTCAAAGCCATTTTCAAAGTTTGGGCTCATAATACAAAACGGCGTGGCGACTCTCTTTTCCAAAGTGAAGTCCATTCAAAAGAACCGCTCGCCGCAGTCCGCGCGCGATCCGGGTAATTTCAGTAGGACTCCTTTTGATTGTTTTTTTATTTTGTTTTGTATTTGTAGAGCAACAGAAATTTCGTATCTGTAATAAAACACTTGTATTTGGCATAGCTAAGTATTTTATTTGAGATGTAATGACGTATTTGTGATTCCAGGGACCGACCTAGAAATTGTTGCTAGCTTATTTTATTTTTTGTGCATGTCGCATAAGCTGGGAATGCATTTATGGTTAGTGGAGGCTGAGGCAACTTTGGCAGGTTTTCTGAGCAGTTGAGGGCTGAAGCAGCTTTGACAGTTTCATGAGCGGCGGCGGGAGTGATGTCTCCTGGGACGTGTTTATTGGATGTGGTAGGCCATTGCCGGGCTGGTGAGGACATAGTTCCCTTAGTTTCGGGGGAGACTTTCCACGGCATAGATCGCCTGGCGATGGGGGACCGGTTCATGTGTGGGGGAAGCCCCTGCTTTGGTCACTTTGTGGTTGTGAGAGAGGCTTCAAGCAATGCCTGTACTTCTGACATCTTTTAGTCCGTGGATGTTTGCTCAGTGACTTCTTGTCTTGGATATGGATCAGTCCGCTTGGGAGAGGTGGATGGCTTGACTTGGCACGCATATGATCCGCTGGTGGGTTCCTTATTGGGGCGTTGAGACTAGGAGGGCCTTCTGCAAGGTTCCTATGTTGTTAGAGTTTCGGGGCCGTCTCAGTCCTTTTTCTGCATTTTATCACTTATTTCAGGCAGTTCAGGATGAGGCAGGAGCCTTTGTTGGGCTGGAGTGACATGGATACAACCTTAGGAGAGCAGAAGCTTGGGTCAGGTCTTGAGATATCACGGGAGACGCTTTGTTTGACTACGGGACTCAAGTTGACAGACTGGCGGGGAGAGGTCCCCTTATACAGACTCGTAGGGAGGAGATCCGAGCTGAGGCACGGGTGAACGATGCTTTGAGAGCAACTGGTTCGTTTGACACGAAGAGGATGACTCCTGATCTCCAATGGTGACACCCTATCTTCCTAGGCTTGAATCCACTCAAACACAAACACAAATCCAAACACCAAATCTTGATACTCCTCAAGTCAAACACCAAATCTTGATACTCCTCAAGTCAAATTCCAAGCCTAGGAAGATAGGGTGTCACCATTGGTAAAGCCCTCCTTCTCTAAACCCTAAAACTCCCTTTTAACTTCTTGTTCATCTTGTTCTTCTTACTTTGATTTACTTTATGTCTAGTTTAACTTAAGTCTTGACCTAAGATGGTCTTCTTGAAGTTCATCTTCATGAATGACCATCTCAAATGGTACACATTTTAAATCTCTAGTTGATTTTTCTCTTTAATTTCATCTCTACAAAATATCCCCTTTTCCTTTGCAAAGGACATGTTTAAACCCCATAAATTCCCCAAGGATGACTTGAATATGATAACCACTTAACACAAAGTAGTGGAATCAAGTCTAGGGATGAAAATTGGGTGAACATAGATGCAAATCCCCCAAAAATCACATTTTCCCTCAAGAACATCTTGCTGTCCAGTAGCATTGTTCTAAGACCTCTGTCCATGGTCTAATTTTTTGGACACAGAAGAACTTGGAATTGGGTGTTGACTACAAAATACTTTTTGTATCCAACATCCGTAGCGTTCCAGAAATATTTTTACTTTATTTTTTTCATGAGTAAAGCTCCATTTTTCAATTTATCTTTTAAAGGTCAGTTCATCAGTCTCTGGAAATCCAGATTTCACATCTGAGATTTCCAGAAGGTTTTGGTCCCTCAAATCATCTCCAAAATGAAAAGTTCTTTTACAGAAACCTTATTTAAGGTGTTTTGAACAACTTTCATTCTCGGACTTTTTCCAGATTCTGAGATTTTGAAGCCTTTAAATCCATTTTAAAATCAGGTGTCCACTGCCTTTTTCATTCTGGCAGAATTGGTTTTCAACTTCAAAAGGTCTTTTGAGTACCAAATCTCAACCCTAAAATCACACCAAAAATCATGGGATTTGTTCAAAGTCTTATAAAGAGTTCCCAAATTTTGGTTTCCTCAGTTTGAACTTATTTTGGCCAAAGGAACACACACACACACACACACAAATGGTTTTTAGCTTGGAAGACTCGTTTTTACGAGGCATTCCGGGTGAACCCTAACGTTCTTCCCGGCGTGTAACATGACCTCCGAACCCAAATCTCTCATCTCGGGCATTTTTCAAAGTTTTGGCCCTTAAAACAAAAATGGCGTGGCGACTCCGTCTCCGTTTTGATTTTCTCAAAAAGAAAGGAAAAATCATTCCGGGTTGGCATCATCACAGCAGCTAGGGCCCAATTTTCCTCTCGTTTGACAACATGCTTAAAGATTTGTTTAATGTATTGTTCATTTAATGTGTCTGCGTTTTTATCAAGTGAATCATTATTAACTATTTTGATTAGTTAGTTTATCATTTGTTAAGTGGCAATGAGGGGATACTCAGAGAGGTCGAAATTTTATTCAAAGCATAAGGAAACGTAGTTTTTGTTACAAACACATAATCTTTAGGCATAAGGCCGTCAGACGACTCAAGAGACTCAAACTTAAACACGAAAGACTCTGGGTTTTTTTTTTTCCGAAGCTAGACTCTAGGAGACGAGGGGTTAATCCAAGCTTCTCTATCTACCTCTTCTTGCTGGCTGTGAGTCCGCATTTGTGAAAGTTATGCTGTTTTTAACGCTGCCACTTGGTCGACCTGTCTCGAACTGCCTTATCTCTGGGGAGCTTTCAATCCACCCATTGGTGTGCCCCGATGCTGGAAAGGATTGTTGGGGAATAACCATTCTTGGGTTTTCTTTCCTGAATTTCTCAACGTGGAAGCCCCAGGTTCTGCCTTCACGTCCCTGATCATCACGAGAATTTGCCGAGGACTTATCCACCATGCTTACCCCGTCATTTCTAGGTAAAGGGTTTCCGATTGTGTTGGGACCGCGAGGGCATTCCCACTTTCCCTCTTCAATTAAGCCTTGGACCACTTTTTTCAACACGAAACAATGGTCGGTTGTGTGGCCGAGGTAGTTGTGAAAAGCACACCATTTCCTCATGTCCATGTTAGGTTTGAGAGTATTTGGCTGGAATTTTTTGAGAGGTTTGAGGATGTTCTGCTTCACCAACGTCTCGAATACTTGGCTTAGAGGCATTCCAAGGTTGTCGAAGTGAATGAAAGGTTGCTTCTTGGAAGAGTTATTGCTTCATAGGGTTGTGTTCCCCTTGTTCACCTCATTGTTCCAGGGGAATGGATTTCTGTCTGTATTGGGGCCGCAGGGGCGCTCTAACTTTCCTTCTTCAATTAACCCTTGGATCGCTTATTTTAGTATGACGCAATTGTCAGTGGTGTGGCCGGGGTAGTTGTGAAAAGCACACCGCTTGCTCATATCCATGTTCGGGTTAGGATTCCTTGGTTGATAGTTCTCAAGGGGCTTGAGCATGTTCTGGTTCACCAATGCCTCGAACACTTGGCTTAGAGGCATTTCGAAGTTGTCGAAGTGATGAAAACGCTGCGGCCGGGGAGGATTGTTATTTCTCGGGGGCGCTTGATTGCGGCTTCCTTGGACTCCGTTCTGGATGTAGTGGACTGCTCCGGCGGCCTGTTTTCCTTCTGTTCTGTCAACATAACCACATGCGGGTCGATAGAAATCTCTGGACTGCTGGAACCTGTAACCAAAGGTTCACTGACGGAGGGAACCATGATAGGGGGTTGAGAAACAAGCTTTGAGGGATTTGAGGCCATGAAGCAGCTAGAGCCAATGCAGGCTGTCCGAAGTAATGGGTCGGAAAAATCATGGGGGCGAAACTTGGTGAATGGGAATATTGATAGAAAGAAGTGAACATGGGAGGATTTTGAGGGATATTGGGTTCTGTTTGAGATGGTCCAGCGCTGTGCTGGTGATATTGAGCTTGCGGCACAGGGTCGGGAAATTGATTGTGCTGCGGTTGACAGATCAGAGCCGCTTGACTGAGGCCCGAGTGAAGCTCTAAGCGGGAGCTATTTTGCATTGCCGGATTTTCGTAGCTTTGTGAAAGAGGGACTTGTTGGTAATTCCGAAAAGTCAAGGAGTAGGCATGTCCTTGTCTTTTATGAAAGTCCCATCGGGTTGGGGGACTGCAAATGTTCCAAGATGACGCATGGCATTTTCGATCCAAGCCTGCTGCTCTTCTTGGCATTTCTCAAGAGATATGAAATCTTGCCAAACTTCTTCCATTGTTTGGAAGTTTCCCGGGGGCGGAGTTTCGTTTCCCTCACTGTTCTCTGTTGATCCTGCCATGGGGGAATAGCGGACTGTTCGGACCGCTGAACCGGAAGGGTTGTCGGACCTTGTAACTTTGATACTGAAAAGACGGCTCCCGGGTACTCTCAACCACTCTCGGTTTGCTGGAGGGGGTGACGGGTAAGGTTTAGACATGGGAAGGCCTTTTTTGGAAAAGGGGGAAAGCTCATGTGACATGCAGTTTCCATTTTTTATGCTGTTTATTGTTGTTTTAATTTACTTAAAACATGTTTTTCTCAAAATCCTAGGTGAGTTGGAAAAGATTGCTCTTCTTTTTTGCAAATATTCTAGATCATGGGTCAGTGGAGACCATCAATGCGACTATAAGCCCCTCATTTTGCACCTGTATTTCGACATCTCGGGGTGGACATCCCCGGGCGAGGGTCCTATATGGCAAGCGGTTTCTACCGGCCAAAAGAAAAAATCAAACCTAAGGATCGAGCATGTCATGTTCGTTTTAATGCGTCGGCCATGTGAATAGTGAACAGAGCCAACACCTGAGTCAAGATCGAGTTGAGAGTTTGGCATGACCTCTCTTTACCTTGCTTGCGTAAGGGATCTGTGATGTTAGGCGTTGGTTAGGTCATATTGTCATGGATGACGTATTAAAGGCTTGATGATATGGTGTCATATGGGCATGGATGTATATCCAGGATGGAGCATTGTCCGGGTGTAGCTTTGGAAATAAAGATCGGGTCAAGATTTTAGCATGACCTTTCATCGTCTTGCTTGCGCAAGGGATCTTGAGTTTTGAGCTTCGATTCAGAAAATGGCCGACATGGGATATGTATCCAGGCTTTATGACACGGACTGGGTAAAAAACAACCGAGTCTGGACAGAGTGTGACGCAAGCATGCATGGTTGACACTGGCTAGGATGGGATGTTTGGGATGATCCCGTGCGCGCTTAAAAGGCATAGGAACACCAATCAAACAACAACTAAGACCACCCCGGGTTGAGGGTTGTAGTGTGCAATGTACAGGATAAGAGTGCGCGTAGTGTGCGGTCACTAAAATTCTTTTTCTGAGGAAAACAGAAATTTTTGCAGAATTTTTAAATGTATGTACACAGATGTATTATGATGCATTTTTTTTGTATTTTTATTTTTTTGTAAATAAAAATTAAGCACATGCAAACACACACAACAATTAAAGAAAGGGGTAAAATGAAAGTTTAACCCTCATCAATGTTTTAAAAATCTTTTTTTTTTGTTTAAAAGTTTTTAAAACAAAATATCTCCAGGGGAGTCGCCAACTGAAATTACCCGGATCTGGCTGCGCGGGCCTCGGCATCCCGTGGTTTCGAGTTGGGAGGTGTCGCTGCGTTTGTTTGGAGGAGTCGCCACGCCGTTTTGATTTAGCACAAAATATTGAAAAAAGACTGGTTTAAAAACTGTTATTGTGTGATGAGATTTTGAGTTTGGAGGTCAGGTTATGCCTCGGGAAGAGAATAGCATAGCTCACCCGAGTCGCCTCGTATACACGAGTCTTTCAATACCCCTCTTTCTTTAAAAGTTGTGTGTGTGTATGTGCTTTTAAAAATGCATGTTGAATATGATGTCTACATTGTATGCTATGTATTAAAATGAATTGAAATAGTTTGGGAAGGAAGCCTTACCAATGTTGGTTCGTGTCTGTCTTCCGATTGGGAATAGTGTTTGAGTGTGAATAGTGCTTCGGGACGGACCGGGACTGCTCGGGGATGTACCGGTGTCTGCGGACAGAGCTTCAGCGTGCCTCGGGAGTGTCAGGTGCGTCCTTGGGATTGTTGATTGTACTCGGGCAGAGGTTCAGCGTGCCTCGGGAGTGTCGGTTGTACTCGGGCAGAGGTTCGGCGTGCGTCGGGATCGTCGGTTGTGCTCGGACAGAGGTTCGGCGTGCGTTGGGATTCCTCGGGATTGTTGACTGTACTCGGGCAGAGGTTCGCCGTGCATCGGGATGCCTCGAGATTGTTGACTGTACTCGGGCAGAGGTTCGGCGTGCCTTGGGATCGTCGGTTGTGCTCGGGCAGAGTTCCTAGCTTACTTCCTCGGATGGACCTGATTGTCCGGACAGGCTTCGGATGGACCGATGCCTCGGGATGGATCGTAATACCTCGGGATGGACCGACAAGGCTTCGTGGATGCCTCTGTATGCCTCGGGTAGATCGGGAGCGTCTCTGGGCGCTCGACAGGCTTCAAGCACCGCGAGGGGGCTCGGAATGCCCTGCAGGAACCGAAACGACCGGGATTGCCCCGAAGGGATTTAGAGGGGAGCCTGAAGGCTGGGGGGAGAGAGGAGAGAAGGGAGGTGTGAGAAAAATGAGAAGGGGAGCCCTCCATTTATAGCCATGGAAAATCTGCAAAGTGGTCCGTACGGACCATTTTGCAAAACCAAAATTTTGATTTTCCTGGATTTAAGGAAATATTGTGGACTTTAAGGGGATTTTGCAATTATGATGTCTGGGTGCAAAATGGTCCGCACGGACCATTATGCAGGCCAGATATTTTGCAAAATTTTCAAAAAGTCCTTTTGCCTTGTTTTATCCCAGAAAGGTCCCACCTTGGTTTGGTTGGTTATTTTTGGGGTTTTTGAAGGCTACGGGTATTCGGGATCAAGTTTGTGTGAGTCCACGGTGTTTCCCGTGTGCTTGAAAGGGAGCGATCTGTATTTGGGTACTTACAGCTTGAGAACTTCTTTAATGTATTGTTCGTTTAGTGTGTCTGCTTCTTTATCAAGTGACTCATTATTAACTTCTTTTAAGTTGTTAGTTAACTTATCAGTTGTTGAAGTGGCAATGAGGGGATAATCCGAAAGGTCAAAATTTTCATTTAAGACGAAGGAAAATACACTGTTGGCTATACAATCGTAGTCTTCTGGCGTGAGGCCGTCAGACGACTCAGAGGACTGGAATTCGATAACTAGAGACTCAGAGGGTTTGAGATTAGGTTTAGGGAGATAGGGGAGTGGTCCCCATTTGTCTGCCATTTCTGTTTGGGTTGCCCTTGGTTCGGTGAAAGTCACCCAGTTCTTCAGTGGCTTTGCAGGATTTTTGGTGAGGGTTCGAGGATCAAAAGGCTTGGCTTCTGCTGTCCCAATCATAGTGATCATGCTGTCCTCGGAGCCCAGATCAATCAGGTTTGGAACATCCATGACTTCTTCGAAAAGATTCTGTAGAGCAGGTCCACTTAGAGCATCTTCCACGAATTCTGGTTCTTTCTATCTTAGGATTGATGTTTTGAATGGGGCCTTGTAGGCTGGACCGAATGCACTCGTCTCCCAAGAAGTGTGTCTCGAGATGTTCTTCTATGTCCGGGATCCCTTTGAATGAATACTCATGCTGAACGGTGGTGGCAACGGGTCCAGGTAGAGCAATGATGTCGAGGAATGCTCCCCTTATCAGATTGGCCTTGAGTCCTCTGAAACGCTGGAGGTTCTGTGCCAGTTTTCCCATATTTTCTGTAGTCTTTGTGCTAACTGTTCCTTTCTCATCTCCATCGGTTCTCCTGTCGGTTCCCTCAGTTTCGCTGTCAGTTCCCTCAGTTCCTTTCTCATCTTCATCAGTTCCACTATCGGTTCCTTTGACAAATAGCGAGCGAGGTCGAAGCTGTAAGGTTGGAGGTTGGGTGTGCTGTAGAAGGTTCTCCTTTTGCGGGCTGCTGCTTTGGTGCTTGCGAGTTTCTTGTCTTCCCTGATCTTGGCTGGTGTAGGTACATAACCGAGCCCCTGGACTGTATTGTGGTCCTTAACTTCGATGACTTAGTGTTGGCCTTGTAACCTTTTGCAGAGCCCCAGTCCCGGGATGAAGTTCATGAGTTTCATCATCTTCATGGCAGGAGGGATGTTGTCCCAGAATAGTGGAAGGTCCACGCTGCATATTTGGATTTTGGAAGTCTCCAATATGAATCCAGTTAATGCCATATCGTCGTCATGCTTGATTTCTAACACTGGAATGCCGTTGGTGCAGGTCCCTTCGGTGGTGACGCTATCCCCGTAGAGAGTTGTCAGTTCATTTCCTTGCATGAATTTGATACATTGGTGAAGGGTTGATGCCACGCCGTTTATCTGATGCAGCCATGGTCATCCCAGAATAGCTTTGAAAGTGATAGGAATGTCCAACACTTGAAATTTGGTAGGCATCATCCGTTTGCCAAACCAAATGTTTAATGTAGCAACCTCGAGACTGTGCGGGATGTAGAGTCATAATCTTTGACAGTGTGGACTGAAGGCTTCAGATCAGTATGCTTGATATCGAGTAGGTCCATCATCTTGGCGGGAAAGACATTCATTTCGGAGCCTCCGTTGACAAGTACGTGGGGAAGGCGGCGCTCATCCAACTGAACAATGATGTAGAGCGGCTCATTATGATCAACCCCAAATTTTGGCAGGTCCAAATCTGTGAAGGTGATGATGTTTCCGAAGTGGATATTGCCGATCATCTGGATTACTTCTTCTGGAGTTGCGTCCAAAGGACTATGGTACGGGCCAAACTTTCTTCCAGCTTGAGCTTGTGAGGGTATGAAGATGTGAGCAGAGACCACATGGAAATGTTCGCCTGGGTCTGCTTGAGCTGAGTGAGAATCGGGTCCTCCAATCCGGAACTTGCTTCTTCGAGTACGGGCTGACCGGGTTGCGGTTCTGGCTCCGTTGGCTTTTTGCTGGCCTTGGGCGGTAGCATATGCATTTGACCGAATCGGTTCAGAACATTGACGTCAGGCTTGGCCTTTGTTGAGCATGTCTCTCTGAGTTGAGCCATAGTCAGGGGAGGATTTTTAGAAGCACAGGGCATATGTCCTCTCTTAATTCATTGACTGTTCACTACAAGAAAATCAAGTTTTAGCGACGGAAAAATTCGTCACTAAAGAGTGAAAATCCGTCGCTAAACGACTTTACCGACGGATTAATGACGAAAAAATTTCGTTGTTAAAACCCTTGTCGCTAAATGTTAACGACAGATTTATTGGGTCGTCGTTAAGTTAACGATGGATTATTCTGTCGGCAACCCAAAAATTCCGTCGCTAATTTTGAAAAATAGGCGACATTTTTTTCTTTCACACGACAAATTTAGCGAGGGATTTAGCGACCAATATTTCCGTCTCTATTTTTATTAACCATTTTTAATACTTTTTAGTTTTTTATTAAATAAAAATTGAGGACTTTCTCGACGGACAATTCTGTCGCTAAATTTACATTTTAAATAATATATATATATATATATATATATATATATATATATATATATATATATATATATATATATATATATATATATATAATTTTTGTAAATATTTTTAAATCAGTCCCTTAAGTTCTATTATTCTCAAATCAGTCCCTTAAATTTTATTTTCCTCAAATCAGTCCATTAGGTTTTATTTTCCTCAAATCAGTCCCTTAGGCTTTATTTTTCTCAAATCAGTCCTTAATATATTCCTATAGTCACACTTTAGTCCCCTAAACTTCCCTTATACAACAACCACCACCTGCCACCATCAACCACCACCTTCAATGGCTGCAAAAAGAACAAGAAAGATATACACATTCATTAGCAATTATAAACAAAAACAAATTCAGATATGGGCAAAATAAATCCAGATCTATAAAAGCAAACAAAACTATACAAAAAGAAGGGGTAGGGATGGTCGTTTTCTCAGCCTCGGTTGGTTGTGGTGTGCATGAATTGAGAGAGAGAGAGAGAGAGAGAGAGAAAAAGAGAGAAGGTGGGTTGAAGAAATTGATTAGTGAGAGAGGGAGAGAAGGTTTCAGATAAGCGGCGATGATGTAATAAGATAGAAGGGATGGTGTGGTGGTGGCGGCGACGGGAAATAGAAGTGGGGGATGGCGGCAGAGGAAGGAGAAGAAGATGAAGAAGAGAGAGAGAGAGAGAGAGAGAGAGAGAGAGAGAGAGAGAGAGAGAGAGAGAGAGAGAGAGAGAGAGAGAATTAGGGTTTGGGAGAGGGGAGGGGAGGAGGAGGTGCTGAGTGAGTGATGAGAGGAGAGAGAGTAAGTTTTTGTGTTTAAAATCCAAAAAGAGAGAGAGAGAGATGAGGGAGGCAGATAAAGAGGAAGAAAGAGAATGGGATAGGGTTTTTGTTGGGATGGATTTTGATCATTGGATGTGATGATTTAATGGTTTAGATTGATTAGAAATAAATCCATGTGAACACGTCTATGCCAATCAAATGAAAGTGTTTTGTGTTTTTGTTGAATGAGTTTGAAGCATTGGATTCAATTGTTTGTAATGTATTTAATGGTTAAGATCTTCCTTTTACTAGTGATCCATGTGAATATATGTTTTCCAATTATTTATTTTCACCTATTATGTTTACTTGTTTAGCACCAAAAAACTATTGATGATTATAATAATTAGAAAAAATAAATAATAATAATAGCAAAAATAATTTAAAATATAAAATAATATTATATATAAAAATTAAGAATTTTTAAAGAAATGATAGTAAATAAAAGAAAAAAGAGAGACGGATGATAGCATATATTTTTTATTTATAAATGTATAATTTTTTTTTAATTTTTTATGAATAGACATAAATATTTTGGATACTTTTTAGTATTGAAGTTTCTTTAAAAAAGCTATATAAAAAAAGTTAGAAAAAAAAAATAAACAAATAAAAGTATAATAAAGAAATCAGGGACGGGTAAAATTCTTTAATTTGTATTTATAAATGTATAGTTTTTTTTAATTTTTTATGGATATTTTGGATATACTTTTTTTTTTGTTTTGGATAAAGAAAATTATTTGAGATGTTGTTTAGTAGTGATTTTTTTTAAAATGTTACATAAAAATTTAAGTTTTTTTTTAAAAAAAAAAACAATTATATAAAAGAAAAAAAGTGGGATGGACAATAGCATATACTTTTTAAAATTTTTTTTAATTTTTTTTCGGATAACAAAATTATTTGAGATATTTGTTAGAGGTGATTTTTTTTAAAAAAAAATTTAAGGATTTTATTTAAAAAAATATTTTTTTATTATTTTAAAATCAAAATAAAAAATTTCTGTCGTTAAAGTTCCAAATTTTTTTTGTTATCCGTCGTTATTCCGTCGGTAATTTGTCGTTAAAGTTTCAAATAGTTTTTTATATTAAAAAAATTAAAAAAGATTATACTTACCCTATACACTATACCCTATACCTTGTACCCTATATACTATACCCTATACCCTATATACTATACCCTATACCCTATATACTATACCATATACTCTATATCTTATATACTATATATTATACCCTATACCCTATACCCTATATAGTATACCCTATACTCTATACCCTATACCATATACCCTATATACTATACCCTATACCCTATACCATACTCCCTCCGTCCCGAAAAAATACGCAAAAAAAAAAACTTGGCATGAGAATTAAGGTAAAAGGTGAAAAAGGTAATGTGTTGTGAGTGTAGATGGTTGGGTAGGAGAGAGAAAGTGGAGTAAGTGGGTAATGGTTGTGAGTAGAGACAAGTAGGTCCCATTTCCATTTTGGAAAAGTGCAAATTATTGTGGGACGCCCAAAAGGTGTCTTTTTGCAGATTATCATGAGACGGGAGGAGTATACCCTATCTCTATATACTATACCCTATCCCCTATATCCTATACTATATAACCTATATATTATAACCTATAAATACCCTATACCCTATATACTATACCCTATACCCTCTATACTATACTCTATCCCTATATACTATACCCTATACCCTATACTCTATACCTTATACCCTATATACTACTAGCCTATGCCCGTGTCCAAGGCCACGTTTTTTGTTTTTTTTTTTTTTTTAAATTTTTTTTTAATTTAAATTTTTAATTTTTTTTTTAAATATGCCCGTGTCCAAGGCCACATTTTTTTAAAACTATTTTTTTTAAAAAAAAAAATAATTAAAAATTTTTTTTTAATTAATTTTTTTTTTTTTTTAAGGGCGAAATGGGAAAGAGAGTGAATAGTGAGGGCAAAATGGTCATTTCCGCGGATGGAACTATTCACACCACTGTTCAAAACAATGGTGTGATTTATAATATAGATATCATATACCCTATACGATATATACTATACCCTATACCCTATATACTATACCCTATATACTATACCCTATATACTATATACCATATATACTATACCCTATATCATATATGCTATATACTATATTCTATATCATATATACTATACTCCCTCCGTCCAGGCCGACTTAGGATTTTTTGAAATGGCACGGGGATTGAGAAAAAAGGTAAATGTTTTGAGTGTAATTTAAAAATAGGAGAGAGAATGAGTGGAGGGAATAGTAAATTATAATGGTGTTGTGAGTATTAAAATAATGTAGGAGAGAGAATGAGTGGAGAGAATAGTGATTTAAGGTTTCCATTTTGGGCCGTCCTAAGTCGGGTGGGACGCCCAAAATGGCAAAAAGTCCTAAGTCGGCCGGGACGGAGGGAGTATACTATATCATATACCCTATATATTGTACCCTAGTATACTATACCGTTCCTTTTTTCTTTTATATACTTTCATTTCTTTTAAAAAAAAGTTATGTTTCATTTTTTTTAAAAAAAATGAAAGTATATATAAAAAAAAAGAGACTGACAATAGCATATACTTTTTTTGATTTTTTTTAAAAAAAAATTTGGATAAAAAAAATTACTTGAGAAGTTGTTAAGTTGTGAATTTATTTTTTAAATGTTACATTAAAAAAGTTAAGATTTTTTTTTAAAAAAAATAAGTATATAAAAGAAAAAAAGAGGGATGGACAATAGCATATATATTTTTTTTATGGATTGAAAAATTACTTGAGAAGTTGTTAAGTAGTGATTATTTTTAAAAAATGTCACATAAAAAAATTTAAGATTTTTTTTTTTAAAAAATGAATATATAAAAGAAAAAAAGAGGGACGGACAATAGAATATATATATTTTTTAATTTTTTTAATTTTTTATGGATTAAAAAATCATTTGAGATGTTTGTTAGTAGTGAATTTTTTTTTTTTTAAAAGTTAAGAATTTTTATTTCAAAATATATATTTTTTTATAATTTTAAAATAAAAATTAAAAATTTTGTCCCTAAATCCATCGCTAAATGGAAAATAAAAATATTTAAAAATAAAAAAAATATTTTCGTAAAATCCGTCGCTAATCCGTAGGTATTTTAAAAAGATTTTTTTTTAATTTTATTATTTATATAGTGACGGAAAATATCTGTCGTTAAATTATTTTTGCAAAATCTGTCGCTACTCCGTCTCTAATTTTAATTTTAAAAATAAAAAATATTTTTTTATTTTATTATTTATATAGCGACGGAAAATATTCATCGTTAAATTATTTTTGTAAAATCCGTCACTATTCCATGGCTAATTTTCATTTTAAAAAGAAAAAATATATTTTTTTATTTTATTATTTATATAGCGACGGAAAATATCCGTCGTTAAATTATTTTTGAAAAATCTGTCGCTATTCCGTCGCTAGTTTAAAAAAGAAAAAAATATTTATTTATTTTTTATTTATATAGCGACAGAAAATATCCGTCGTTAAAGTGCTAAAAAAAATTGTTATCCGTCGTTATTCCGTCGGTAATTTGTCGGCAAAAATGAGCGGACTTTTTTGGCGGCACTACTGCGACGGATTGGTGACAGATTCATGCTCGTCGCTAAATCCGTCGGTAATGTTGTCGTTTTCAGCTCAATGTTTTTATTTTGTTTCCGTCGCTAATTCGTCGCTAATAGCGACGGATTTTGGTCCGTCGCTAATTTTCGTCGCTATTTGACAATTTTCTTGTTAGTATCTACTTTATCAGTTCTAAGTTTCATGAACCACTTTATGAATAGCCGAGACATTTCCAAACTAACTATCTATTTTGGACTTTCTGGTCAAAAATCAAAGATTTATGATGATCACATTATGATCAATATTTTCAGAAATGAAAACTCCCCTGAATGGATGTGTGTGCAGATGTATCAACACATCCACACAAAACTGTATAGAACAAGTTAGTATTAAAAATTGCAGTTCAACAAATATAGATTAAAACAACCATTCAGCAAAGTATTTAGGGATTACAGACCAAGTCTTAAACTAACAAATATTAAAAACAAATATCAAATATCAAAAGCAAACTTGTTGATGTTTCATTCACAAGAAGAGCAAACAGTAAAACTCCCCCTGAGTTTAAGCATCCCAACTGAAACATCAGCAGTAGCAGCAAAGACAACATCAGTATCAACATCATTCTCATCCTTTTTCTTCTTCTCCCCCTTTTTGATTAGAAAGTGTAGTCTACCATTTCTGGAGATCCATCTTCAAAACTTTAAGGTTCTTGACATGTGTCTGGGAGGCAATCAGTTGAGCATTGAGAGCAGTGGAGAGGGCATCAGCTGCAACAATTTTTCCATTTGATCTTCAAAAGAAGTTGCAGATGTGTGACAAGATGTGGCCACATCCTGACCCACATCCACAGCTTCAGCTCCATTGATTCTGCAGATTGGTTAGACAGACAGAGAGAGAAAATATATGGTGCGTGTGTGTGAGAGAAAAAAAATTGGACAAAGGAGGAAGAAACACAATGAAGGATTAAAGAGATGTGACAGATGAGGCACACAATTAAACCTACAACTCCCCCATTTTTTATTCAAACAGGGATTCCTTCCTCAAAGAGGACTCAGGATTGCATCAAATACAGAAAGAGTCCACAATGGCTATAAATCCTTTGAAAATTCCACACACACAGCGAATCACAAAAAACTAGGGATTAAGATTTATCAAAATATTGCATACCTTTTATGGTAACAAAAATCTTCAGCCATATCTTTTTACCACAGAAACCCCTTTGAAATTGTCCTTCCTTTTCCATTAAGAATTTTGATACACACCTTCTATTTCACAAGAGATATTGGAAATAAAACACAGGTTAAATCAAAGAATAAATTAAGAATGAAAATAAATTAACCATCATATTTACAAATCACCCTATATGACCTATTATGCAGTATGTCTAGCATGGTGCAGTCACACAGGTGAGGGAAAAGATCTCAGCTCACGGATGTGGCATAGGATGTGAGTCACATTTGGGGACACATTTAGATCACAAAAAGTCAATGAGCAATAATCTAATCTACACAGCCTCTAGGATGCATCCACCCATTTTTATTGTGGATATTTTACATTTTGAGTAGCTTTCACTTTTCTTATTTCCCAAAGATAGCCCTTTTTTCCAATGATCTTATCAAGTTTGATTTCAAATTTTCTTATCAGAATCACTTTATCACAATGGTTTGGCTTCATACTAAGGGTGAAGCAGCTGTTTCTCATTGATTTTTAAGGAACCCACAGTGAGATATCCAATAGGATTATATCAAGTTATTAAAGGAAAACATGAACAAGAAATGCCCACAATTAAGTGATCAGAAAATGTCAAAGATGTAAGACTCACAAGTGACCACACTGAGATATTTCGTGCAAATGCATGATATTCTTTTCAATTAAATAAATACAGATGTGTTAGAGGATGTGTGCACATTTGGGCACACATCCTTAAATATCACACAAGCCAAGAGACTTCCCCAAGGAGGAAAATCTCTCCAACTCTAATGCCTTTATAAATATATCAGTCAATTGATTTTCAGTCCCAACAAATTCCAGACACACAGTTTTTTGTTCTACAATATCCCTAATAAAATGATGTCTAATATCAATGTGTTTTATTCTAGAATGTTGGAGAGGATTTTTAGATATGTCTAAGGCACTTTTATTATCACAAAAAGCAGTCAAAATTTTGCTATTCAATCCATAGTCTTTCAGCATTTGATTCATCCACAACAGTTGTGTGCAGCAACTTCCAAGGGCAACATATTCAGCCTCTGCAGTGGACAAAGACACACAGTTTTGCTTCCTACTATACCAAGAAACAAGGTTGTTACCTAGGTAGAAGCATCTACCAGTAGTACTCTTCCTATCGTCACTATTTCCAGCCCAATCTGAGTCTGTATAGCCAACCAAATTGGTGTTTGTCTCCTTAGAATAGTGCAGCCCTAGGTTCACAGTCCCACTAACATATCTTATGATTCTCTTCAATGTTTTAAGATGGGACACCTTTGAGTTAGCTTGATATCTTGCACAGAGACACACACTATACATTATGTCTGGTCGACTTGCAGTGAGGTATAACAGGCTACCTATTATGCTTCTGTACAAGGTGTGGTCAACACTCTCACCATCCGAGTAATGGCTCAGCTTTTGGGAAGATCCCATTGGTGTTTTGAGGTGTGAGGAGTGTTCAAGCTCAAACTTTTTCACAAGATTCTTGGCATATTTGGGCTGAGAGATGAACACGCCTTCTTTAAATTGCTTTATATGTAGACCTAGAAAATAGTTCAACTCTCCTACCATACTCATCTCAAATGTGGAGGTCATGCTTTCCACAAAATCAGTTAACATAGAGTCATAATTGGGTAGTACTATATACAAGGCATGAAATTTACAAGGCACGTACAAATGACCAAAATACCCTCATATATATACTAAAAAAAAAAATTCCTTCCCTCCCCCCATTTCAAACGTCGTTCTATTCCTTCCACCCCTACTACGCTGTTTCTCTCTCTCTCTCTCAAAACTTAAAAAAACCAACGACGCTCTCTCTTCTCTCTCTCACTCGACAAACGCCGCCGATCACCACCGCCGGAAAAATGAAGACAAACCTCCCTAAAACCGGTGGAAAGTCCGCCTCTTCTCCCTCCGCACCAAAAGTAATTCTTTTTAACCTAGATTTTAAATTTGAAAACCCAACAACAAATTTATGCCTAAAACCTATTATATAATGCTTAATGTTGTTTTAAACGTATCCTAAATGGTTCTAATTGCGATTTCGTAACATTAATTTGGGTTTTTTGTTTGAATCGGATACGAATTCGTGTGCCTAAAATTTGAAATTGTCGGCGTGTGTTTCGTATGAACACATACGAAATGTCACAAACATTTCGGGTATTGGCATACGAAATGTAAACTGATGAATCAGTTTACATTTCGTATGCCAATACCTGAAATGTTGGTGACATTTCGTATGTGTTCATACGAATGGTCACCAACATTTCGGGTATTGGAATACGAAATGTAAACTGATTCATCAGTTTACATTTCGTATGCCAATACCCGAAATGTTGGTGACCATTCGTATGAACACATACGAAATGTCACCAACATTTCGAGTATTGTAACACGAAATGTCAACTGGTTCTTGAATATTAACTGTCTCTTATTTAATTTTTTGTAGGGACGTAACCCTGCGACGGCCTCTAATAGAAAGAGGAAGGCCGAGGAGGCAGCTGCAGCTAAGGCAGATAAACGGAGCAAAAAGATTCACGACAAGAAAGTCGTGATTGAGGAGCCTGTGGTTGAGGAGGGTGTATCTCGTGTGTATATACCCGAGATACTTTGGTACATATCGTGTATACAAACACGATATAGTCTTTTTTTCTGGTAATTATCTCGTATGAACAATACACGAGATGCACCCTGATTCATTTTGTGTATTGTTCATACGAAATGTATTGGTAAATGTCGTGTATTTAAACACGACACACCATATAATAAAATAACAAATGGTATACGGCTACCTCGTTTATTTTTTTTTAATTTTTTTCTACATTCTAGATGACATTTAAAGTGTTTTTCATCTACATGAGTTTCCTCCAAATCCAAATGGAAATTGAGTTACAAATATGTGCCATTATTTAGGGTTTTTAGGGTTTTATGTGTCCCGATCTTGTGAAAAAATGGTATACGGCTACCTCGTTTATTTTTTTTTAATTTTTTTCTACATTCTAAATGACATTTAAAGTGTTTTTCATCTACATGAGTTTCCTCCAAATCCAAATGGAAATTGAGTTACAAATATGTGCCATTATTTAGGGTTTTTAGGATTTTATGTGTCCCGATCTTGTGAAAAATGGTATACGTCTACCTCGTTTATTTTTTTTTAATTTTTTTTTATACATTCTAGATGACATTTAAAGTGTTTTTCATCTACATGAGTTTCCTCCAAATCCAAATGGAAATTGAGTTACAAATATGTGCCATTATTTAGGGTTTTTAGGGTTTTATGTGTCCCGATCTTGTGAAAAATGATATACGGCTACCTCGTTTATTTTTTTTAATTTTTTTCTACATTCTAAATGACATTTAAAGTGTTTTTCATCTACATGAGTTTCCTCCAAATCAAAATGGAAATTGAGTTACAAATATGTGCCATTATTTAGGGTTTTTAGGGTTTTATGTGTCCCGATCTTGTGAAAAATGGTATACGGCTACCTCGTTTTTTTTTTCTACATTCTAAATGACATTTAAAGTGTTTTTCATCTACATGAGTTTCCTCCAAATAAATAAAGTGGTATCACTTAAATATGATAGGTTATATGATATTGTATGACACTACAAGAAAACAGGGCAACTGAAACGGAATTTTGCAACCGAATTGAAATCAGTTTCAAAATAGGGGAACTGAAACGGAATTTTGCAACCGAATTGAAATCGGTTTCAGAACAGGGGAACTGAAACAGAATTTTGCAACCGAATTGAAATCAGTTTCAGAGTAAAAAGTGCTCATTGAAAAAATTGACGTGCACAATTAATTTTGCAACTCATTTTGCAATGGAAAACCATTTTGTCGCTTCATTCGCTTAGTTTGCAACGGTTTTTGAAACAGATGAACTTCTGTTTCAATTTTCCGTTTCAATTTCAGTTGCATTTTGCAACTGAATTGAAATCAGTTTCAGACAATTAATTTTGCAACTCATTTTGCAATGGAAAACCATTTTTTCGCTTCATCCGCTTAGTTTGCAACGGTTTTTGAAACAGATGAACTTCTGTTTCAATTTGTTGTTTCAATTTCTGTTGCATTTTGCAACCGAATTGAAATCAGTTTCAGAGTAAAAAGTGCTCATTGAAAATTGACGTGCACAATTAGTTTTGCAATGGTTTGTTTAAAACAGATAAACTTCTGTTTCAATTTTCTGTTTCAATTTCTGTTGCATTTTGCAACCGAATTGAAATCAGTTTCAGAGTAAAAAGTGCTCATTGAAAATTAACGTGCACAATTAATTTTGCAATTCATTTTGCAATGAAAAACCATTATGTCTTAGTTTGCAACGATTTTTGAAACAGATGAACTTCTATTTCAATTTTCTGTTTCAATTTCAGTTACATGTTGTAACCGAATTGAAATCAGTTTCAGAGGAAAAATTGCTCATTGAAAAAAAGTTAACTTTTTAACATTTTTTTGAAAAAAAAGTTAACCACTACTACCACTACTACTACCACCACTACTACTACTATCACTACTACTACTACTACCACTTCTACTACTACCACTACTACCACTACCACTACTACTACTGCTACTACTACCACTACCACTACTACCAACACTACCACCACCACCACTACTGCTACCACCACTACTACTACTACTACCACCACCACCACCACCACAACCACCACCACCAATACTACCACTACTATCGCTACCACTACTATCACCACTACTACCACTACTACTACTACTACCACCACTACTACTACTACTACCACTACTACTACCACCACTACTACTACTACTACCACTACCACCACTACCACTACCATCACTATTACCACCATCACTACTACCACTACCACCACTACTACCACCACTACCACTACTACCACTACCACTATTACCACTACTACCACCACCACTATCACCACCACTACTACCACTACCACTACCACTACCACTACCACTACCACCACCACTATCACTACCACCACTACTACCACTACTACCACCACTACCACTACCACCACCACCACTACCACTACCACTACTACCACCACCACCACCACTATCACTACCACCACCACTACCACTACCACCACCACTACCACTACCACCACTTTTACCACTACCACCACTACTACCACTACCACCACTTTCACCACCACCACTTTCACCACCACCACTACTACCACTACCACCATTACCACCACTACTACTACCACTACTACCACTACCACTACCACTACCACCACTACCACTACCACTACTACTACCACCACTACTACTACAACCACTACTACTATTACTACCACTACTACTATACCACCACCTCTACTACTACTACTACTACCACTACTACTACCACCACTACCACTACTACCACTATCACTACCACTACCACCACTACTACCACCACTACTACTACTACCACTACTACTACTACTACTACTACTACTACTACTACTACTACTACTACTACTACTACTACTACTACTACTACTACTACTACTACTACTACTACCACCACCACTACTACTACTACTACCACTACTACTACCACCACTACTACCACTACCACCACTACCACCACTACCACCACTACTACCACTACCATCACTACCACCACTACTACCACCATCACTACTACCACTACCACCACTTCTACCACCACTACCACTACCACTACCACTACTACCATTACCACTACTACCACTACCACCACCATCACTACCACCACCACTACCACTACTACCACTACCACTACCACCACCACTATTACTACCACCACTACTACCACTACTACTACTACTACCACCACTACTACCACCGCTACTACTACCACTACACTACTACTACCACCACTACTACTGCTACTACTACTACTACCACTACCACAACCACCGCCACTACCACTACTACTACTACCACTACTACTATTACTACTACCACTACTACTGCCACTACTACTACCATCACCACCACCACCACCACCACTACGACTACCACTACTACCCCTACCACAACTACTACCACTACCACTACTACTACTACTACCACCACTACTATCACTACCACTACTATCACTACCACTACTACCACCACTATCATTACCACCGTCCCTTTTTTATTTTATATATTTTTGTTTCTTTTAAAAAAGTTAAGTTTTATTTCTTTCAAAATTCATAACTTTTTATATAATTTTTTTCAAAAAATGTATCTAGTAAACAAAAGTCTAAAATAGTCTTCTTTATCAAAAATAAAAATTGAAAAAAAAAAGTTAAATACAGTATACAGCTTAACAGAAACTGTTAAAAAAGAGTTAACTGTTTTTTCAAAAAAACTGTTTAAAAGTTAATCCCACGTCTTTGTTCAAATGTTGTCCCTGCCCCCAAAAATTAAGTCTCCCGCTAATACCTAGTTCCCAAAATTTGAGTCTCCCGCTAATACCTAGTTCCAGCGCCATCTTTGTTTCAGATAACCCACAAATCGACTTCTCTCTTTCTCTCCTTTCAGTTCAGGCGCTCCTTCTCCAGTTCTCCTCTTCGTTCACGGCGTCTGCCGTTTGCCCTGGATCCGCCTGGACCGCCCCTGCGCCATTGTCACAGGTCCGCTCTTCGACCTTTATCTCCAATTTCGTTTGATTCAGTTGTTCTTAATCTATTCATTGGTCTATTTACAAATTCAGTTCAATTGATTTATCATTTATCTCAAAACTGTTGTGTTGTCGCTGCCGCCGCCTAAGCCTTAGTCGCCGCCGGATTATCCTGATTTGTATGGCAAGAGGAGGGAGTTGGCTAAAGTTCAGTTGTTGGAGCGTGAAATTGGTTTCCTTCAGGTTTCTTTCTTGTGCACTCCAACTGTTTGATATTTGGTTTAGTTCATCTTTAATTGCCTGCCTGCTTTTCTTATATCTTAAAACTTGGAAAATATTTGGGGGAGGAATCTCTTGTTTCTGTAATTTCAAGAAATCAATTTAAACTATGCTTGAAAATGAAAATGAAGTCCAAGAAAGTTGTGATTAGAGACTGCCATGGCAAGCCCTGTGTAATTTTAAGTGCTTGTTTGGTATGAATATATTGTGATTCTTTTTGCACTATTTTGCACTAGAAGATCATCAAATGGAACGGTCATTGCTGTAGTGATTATATTCTCACTATTTTGCATTAGAGGATCATGAAATGGAACTGTCGTTGCTGTAGTGATTCTTTTTCACTGATTGTTTAACATTCTTGGCTAAATACAAGTGGGGTTTCATATGCTTGTGCAGACGACCCTACAAAAACAAAACTGAAAGTAAGCTTTTACTTTTAGGTTACATTATAATAACCCCCTAAATTATGGGTTAAATTTGAATTTCCCTTCTCAGTTCCCATTTGAAACAATGTTGCCCCTCAACTACAATATTGACAATTCCCCTTCTGTCTATATACTGCTGTTTAAGTTGATGGAAAATGGCCGATTGAAACTCGCGTGATCATCTAGGTATTTCTATGACCAGAATGCCCTTTTTGACATTTTTGAATGTTTGTTTCATGTATGTGGCCATCTTTCGATTCGCTTATAACCATAATGCCCAAGTGAGACTTAACTGGCCATCTTTAGGTTCTTTATGACCATAAATGCCATTTTGGTATCACCTTTGTTTAGACTCACGTGAGTCTCACTTTGACAAGTTCCATCAACTCAAACAATTCCTTGATAGAATGTTTTTGAGTAAAGACAATATTATAGCTGGGGGGAATATTGCTTGAATTAGTAGTTGAGGGGAGGCAATTGGAACTTTGTAATTACCCAAATCTCTTCTGTTTGGAATTTACCAGGTTATAATGCAAGTGATTTTGATTCAGATGAGGCGATTGAGGAGTCATGATAGCACAACATGATATTATTGTTGATTTGGATTTAACGTGAGTTGCATTTATAATTATCTCTTTCAACCTTGTTTCCTTTGGTTTTATATCACTTTATCTTAAGTATTGCATCTGTTGGTAGTTCTGACTTGAAGATATGATAATTATCTAATTCCGATTACTAAAAAGCATATAATGTTGGTGCAATTATAAGGAATATAAAATACTCTCTCCATCCCTAAACGAAGGAGCCATTCTGGAAATGTTTACTTTTCGTACAATTGAATGGCAAAGATGCATAAATGTTTTTGTTTTCAACTTTCCAAACATTTAGTTTTGCAAGAATGTCATTTTTTGGAAATAACTTTATCCCTATATGTTTTTTACCAATTTTTTTTCATTAGCCACTTTATACTATAGAGGGAGAAGTAAAGTACAATATTTAAAATTTGACTTGTCAAATCCACCCCTTTATTTGGGATGGGGAGTATGTTTCTTGATGTTTTGTGTGTACCATTTCATAGATGAAAATGAGAGGGATTTAATTGGATGCTCATATACTTTTAGTTTGTTAAATCTATCACTCAATTATGAGATCTTTCTTAGGAAACATGGATTTACTTCTATATATAGCAAATGTAATTGAAATATGGATCTGAAGTAAACAAACAGAGTTGTTTAGTTCCTCAGTTTTGATTTTTCGCTCAATTTCCTTCAATACAATATTTCCCAGCCCACATAAGTTCAAGATATCTTTTGTGGTGCTAGTTTCTTACGGTCTCATCCTGCTTCTTAATGCTTCTGTAAGCTACAAATGTACCTTTTAACAACTTGGGCAGATATAGAATCTGGAAGAATAAAATCATTTATAAAATTTACGCACAATTCCAGTGATATCAATATGTTATTTAAAGATAAATATCACATAGATCATAAAAATGACATAGTTTTATGATTAGGGAAGGGAGGGATAGGGAGGAATGTTTTGCATTAATTATTGACGCTCCCAGCTATTTTTGGTGCAATGATTGATTCTTCCATGCAAAATTTAGGGTTGCGATTAGATGGGTAATTTGGAAATAAACAGCACCGTTTAACTCTGAACCTCTCACCTCAAAATCCCTGAAATCCATCACATAGTTTAAACCTTTTAGGAATATACTCCCTCCGTCCCAGTCCCAAAATGAATGACCAAAAAAATTTCAAAGTTGCTATTGACCAAGAGCAGATTAGTATTTGTTTCAACTTATTTGCATCCTCTTTGGTGAGAGTCTCATTGGTCTGAACATTGATTGCCTCTTCAGGTAATGGCTTGTGTTGAAATCCCATGGTAAAAGACCAACTTTCTAACGAAAAAATGGACTTAATATAGAGAGTATATTTCAACGTTAATCCAACAAGTACATTATTTAACAGGTTTTTATTCAAGTAAAATGTTTCAATGTTTTAATTATGTTGTTATATATGTTTGCAGGGTTGTTGGCGTTGTTCCTATTATTATTTTGTACTGCTCATTGTTATGTAAAATTAGCCCCTTTGGTTTCAGATAGGTAGATTATTTTGTACAATATAACTACAGATTATCTTTACTTCAGTTTCATTCTTCTTATGCTTTTCATTTTCCCAACAAAAAAATCCATCACATATTTTGAAACTTTTACGTATATACTCCCTCCCTTCGTTCTGAAAAGTTTGCGCCACTTTTAGTGGCTGTTTAGGCTTTAAAGATACCTTTCAAAACTAAATGAAATTTTGTGTTGACTTAATGAAATGTGTTTGTTTCAGATAATTGGCGATCATATGCGTGCCATTGTTTATCTCATATCTGCCATTGTTTATCTCATATCGGATGGTGTTTTCCCATCAAATATTGGTAGAGGCTACATAGATGGAAAGTACGGCTTTGGTAAGTTGGTTCCTGCATCGGAGATCTTGAGAAGCAACACGATTTCGTCATCTACATGAAGATAAGTTGAACGAAAGAGTTGAGAAAATGAGGGATTAAGTCACGGTAAAATTAGAATCCACATGAGGCTAAATTTGAGGAAATGAAAAATAATTTCCAGTTGCAATTCCAAGAGATGCTCAAATCGAGGACTTAGAGGCTTTAAGCATCGTCAACGAGCTCCTATGTAGTTTAAAGTATGTCAACTTCACAATTCGACGTAGTTTAACAGCACAACAGTTTAGTATGATAATTTGAGAATTTATTTTGAATGTTATGTTTGAAGCTTTGTTGACTTTATTTGTTTGATTTAAGATATTTAAGTTAAATTTTCAATCAGGTGCAATTGAGAAATATTTATAATATTAGTAATATTTTATTTTTAGAAAATAATTTTCTACAACATATTTTTTCGTTGCAAATTAGGTTGCATACTTGAAACTGAAAAATTTAGTTGCTAATTTAGTTCTATGTAACATATTTTTGAAACAGAACAATCAGTTGCAATTAGAAACAGAAATAAATCGGTTGCAAATTTTAGAAATAAAAATAACATATATGAAACAGAACAATCAGTTGCAATTAGAAACAGAAATAAATCAGTTGCAAATTTTAGAAACAGAAATAACATATTTGAAATGTAACAATCGGTTGCAATTAGAAACAGAAATAAATAAGTTGCAAATTTTAGAAACAGAAATAACATATTTGAAACGTAAAAATCAGCTGCAATTAGAAATGTAAATAAATCGCTTGCAAATTTTAGAAACAATAAATCGCTGTTTTTTGCAACGGATGTAAAAATTGTTCTAGGAAACACATTGCAACAGAATTTGCAACTACTTTTTCCGTTGCAAGGATTTTGCAACCCAAACAGCGGTCAAAAGCGGTCGCATAAATAGCGACGAGGCGTCCTGCGACTGCTTTTGCAACGGAAATTTTCGGTTGCAAACATCAATTTGCAACCGATTTTCCTGAATTGCAACCGAAAAATCCGTTTCAGTTGCCCTGTTTTCTTGTAGTGTGATCCAATATAACGTTTGTTCCTTGTCATGTATAAGTGTATAAATTTTGCTCAATTAACAACACAATTCAATAATATAACATAGCATATGCGTATCATTAACATCGTGTTGCAAATCATCGAAGAACACCTTCATTTTGATATGTCGTATGGATATACACGATATTAGGACATTATATCGTGTTGTTTTGTACGACATTTATGACAGAGTAAATTTAAATTTCGTATAATTTCATATGACCTAATATTTAACCCAATTAGTTGATGTCGTGTAAAAGTACACGACATGAAGGCTTCATGTCATCCTTTCGAGCACGACACACGAAGGGTAGTTTGGGAATTATTGGTGCCTTGTATGTAAGGTGCCTTGTATATAGAATTTACCGTCATAATTTGACCTAAACATAATATCATTCACATAGATTTGTGCCACAAGAATCTCCTTTTTATTTTTCCTCACAAACAAGATTTTGTCAACCTCACCTCTCTTGAATCCTAGGTGAATCAAATGGTCAGTCAACCTACCATACCAAGCTCTAGGGGCTTGTTTTAGCCCATACCGAGCTTTCTTCAGTTTGTAAACATGGTTAGGAAACTTGGAATCCACAAAGCCTTTAGGTTGTTCAACATAGGCTTTCTCATTCAATACCCCATTTAGAAAGACACTCTTAACATTCATTTGATGAAGAGTAAGCTTGAGGTAATAAGAAATGGCCAACAAGAGTCTAATGGACGCAATTCTTGCAACAGGAGCAAAAGTCTCCTCAAAATCAATTTCCTCAATTTGGGTATACCCTTGAGTAGGGATGTCAATCGGATCGGATCGGATCAGTCCTGATCCGAATCCGATCCGAACACATTAAGCCCTGATCCGAATCCGATCTGATCCGAATGTTTACTATTAGAGCCCCGATCCGAGTCATTTCAAAAAAAAAATTGCAACTTGCAAACCATAAAAAATAGAAATCACATTGACAAAACTTGAGGGGATAACAATTGGGATATACCAGCCATGGAGGCGCTTGTGGAGATTGATGGTGTACTCCCTGGTCACAACCTCCTCCTTTCTTCCTTTAGTCTTATCCACCATTTTTCTCTCACGGACTTCTTCTTACCTGTAAACCTGCAATTATTCACAGTAAAATCTACAATCAATATTCAATTGATTCTCGAAGCAATAAGCTATTTCAATGGAGAAATCAATTGTTCAATTATGCAGTAAAACCTAATCTGAATCGAACTACAACGTGATTCATCATCAACTGCGTGTGTGAGGGAGAGAGAAGGTACCTAGGGTTTGAAGTAGAGGGAGACGAAAAGAGGAGACGGGAATGAGATGGAAAGGAATGAAATAGAAACCCTAATTCTTCAAGCTTAACAATTGGGATCGCTATTTGCAGACAACACTGGCGGCGAAAGGAGGAGATGAGTTTTGCGTTTAGAGAGAGAAAGGAGATGTCGCCGGTCTAGAGAGAGAAAGGAGAGAGGCGTTGAGACATGAGAGTAAAGAGAGGGAGGATTTGTGTTGTAAAATTTATATTTTGCCTTATATACCTAAAGATTTATGTGCACATTGACAAAACTTGAGGGGATAAAAATGAAAATAAATTTAAAGAAATCGGATCGGATCGGATCATATTTCATTGAGATCGGATCGGATCGGATCGGGTTTCGGATCGGATCATGCCTATACCGAATCCGATCCGAAATCCGATCGGATCGGGAAAAATTCTGTCAAATCCGAATTTTTCGGATCGGATCGCCTTCGAAACGGATCGGATTCGGTTAAATTGCCATCCCTACCCTTGAGCAACTAGCCTAGCCTTGTTCCTAGTAATCACTCCCTTCTCATTAGTTTTATTTTTGAAAATCCATTTGGTTCCTATGACATTTCTATGAGAGGGCCTAGGGACAAGAGTCCAAACATCATTATTTTCAAATTGAATTAACTCTTCTTGCATAGCAAGAATCCAGTCAGCATCTTTCAATGCTTCAGTGATATTCTTTCGTTTAATCTTGGAAACAAAACAACAATAACTTACCTGGGAGTATGTTGATGAGCAACTCCATAATCCAGCCATCTTTCTATAGTACACCTTGTCTTTCTGCCTAGTTCTCACTTGAGCATGCACATCTCCCACAACTTGTGATGTGGGGTGATTCTTCTGGATTTTAGAAGGAATTTCCCTTGATCTATCCACACACCCATCCACATTACCTTCTGGAGCATCATCCTGATCAGATTAAGAGGAACTGTCCTCAGGTTCAGGATTTTGAGTGGATGTGGGAGCAGATGTGGGTTCAGATGTGAATGCAGATGTGTCCACATCCTTAGTTACATCCTTGGCTGTATGAACAAGTGTTTCAGTTCTGGTAGCTTCTGTTGGTTCTCCAGCGCCTGTTTCTGTATTGTTCCGTTCCAGTAGGCAACCTGAAACATCATCCTCTGCAGTCTTGAGGTTAAGATCAAGTGAGTCATTAAAAACAACATTAGAAGATTCCATAATGATTTTTTTTTAGATTAAAGACTCTGTAAGCTCTACTATTAGAGGAATATCCCATGAAAATTGCTTTATCACTTTTTGAATCAAATTTGGACATGTACTCTCTATCATTCAGTATGTAGCATATACATCCAAACACATGAAAATACTTCAAAGTAGGTTTCTTGCCAAGAAGAATTTGATATGGTGTGACAGTGCTACCAATCCTAAGAAACACTCTATTGCCAATGTGACAGGCAGTATTCAAGGCTTCTGCCCAAAATTTTTTGGATAAAATTTTAGAACTTAGCATTACCCTAGCCATTTCTTGCAAAGTTCTATTTTTCCTTTCTGCAATTCCATTTTGCTGTGGAGTGATTGGTGCAGAAAATTCATGTGTGATTCCCTTAGAGTTACAGAATGCAGTAAACATTTGGTTCTCATATTCAGTGTCATGGTCAGATCTAATCCTCACAGTCTTAAGACCATAAAAATTTCTAACCCTTTTGTACCAATTTTTGAACTCTCCAATTGTCTCAGATTTTTCTCTTAAAAACATCACCCATGTGTACCTAGAGTAATCATCAACACATAAAAAAGCATACTTTTTCCTACCAAAACTTTCTACTTTAATAGGTCCCATCAAATCAGTATGAATCAACTCTAAACATCTAGAAGTGGAACACTGTTGGACCTTTTTGTGTGAAGCTTATGTTTGTTTTCCCTTTTGACATGAACCACATACATCAGGATTCTTAAAGTTCAGCTTAGGGAGGTCCTTTACAGCTTCAAACTTTGAAGTTCTTCCAGTTTTCTGCAGCTAGCATGCCCTAGTTTTTGGTGCCACAGATTGACATCATTTACTTTGGAGCTTAGGCATGACAGATTGTTTCCAAATTGATAACAATTATCAACAGACCTAGGACTAGTGAACACACACTTATTATCTCTATCAAACACTTCACACAGATGTTTATCAAATTTCACATAAAGGTCATCATCACATAGCTGACTAATGCTAATCAGGTTGGCATTCAAGCCTTCCACATGGTACACATTGTGTAATTTTGGGAGTCCCTTAACATCTAGGGTTCCTTTCCCAACAATTTTTCCTTGAGCACCACCACCAAAATTCACCTTCCCTCCACAGATCAACTCATAGTCAATTAGAACAGCTTGGTTCCCAATCATGTGCCTAGAGAACCCACTATCAAAGTACCAAGAACCAGAGACACTACTCTTGAGGGAAGAGTAAACAACATTGCAGGTGGCACTTGGTTTGGCCACCCACTGCTTTTCAGCTTTCTTTTTGTGGTGCAGAGGTTTCCAAATACCAGGATGTGTGTTCGGATGTGTATACATCTTCTCACACATCTGATGTTGATTGATATAACCAGATTTCTTATCAGCCTTTAACTTGTAACAGAATGGTCTAATGTGCCCAGGAGCAAAGCAGTAATGACAGATGTAGTGCCTTCTCCTTGGATTTTTCTCACTCAAAAGGGGTTTTTCTTTCAAAACAGATTTTTCCACACTTTTTGAAGTAGAAGTCTCACACCCCTCCTTTACAAAATTTCCTTTTTCAAAGCCCAGACTAGTTTTATTAAGTTGACCCATAGAAATAGCTTCATCAAGTTTCATTTTACTTTTGTTCAACTTGGTAAAAGTACTTTCAGATTTTTCACACTCATTTTTGAATTTTTCAAGCTCAACTTCTCTCTTGGTCACAAGAACTTCAAGTTTGGCAATTGTATCTTTTTTATTATCATTCTCTTTTGAAAGTATGGCTTTTTCATCTTCACAAATAGCTAATTTGTCAGAGAGAGATTTATTTACCTTAGCAAGTACCTCAATCTTGTCCATCCTCTTTATCCAATTAGTATACAATTTTTTGTATGTTGCAAAAAGTTCCTCATAGGGAATGTCCCTATCCTCATCTTCAGAATCTCCTTTTACAGAGAAACAATTAAACATCAGGTTAGATGTGTTAACAGATGTGTTCACATCTGGGACCACATCCACAGTTTCTTCAAGAACTCCTTCTTCTATTTCTGCAGAAAAAGCATTAAACACAGAATGGCAGTTGATTATAGACATGTTAGCAACTTCATCTTCATCCTCACTATCACTATCACTAAGGGAAGCAGTTAAGCTTATTCCCTTATTTTTAAGTGTGTTAGCACACTCATTAGCATAGTGACCAAAGCCATAACATGCCCTACATTGCACATAATCAGAGGATTTTTTATTGTAAAGCTTGGTTTTTTGAAACTATTCTCAGTGCTAGGCCTTGGTTTTTCAACAGCACTTGGAGCAGGCCTATTGGGGAACTTACTCATTCTCTTGTTTTTCAATATAGAACTGAATTTTTTAGAGATAAAAGCCACATCCTCTTCCTCAAGATTTGACTTGTCAATTTCAGAAGATAGTTCCACAAGCTCTGTTGGAACAGCAGCTGCACTTTTGAGTGCAAGGCTTATGGCTTTGTTCTTTTTCTGAGCATCAAGGTTTAGCTCGAACACAGTCAAGATTCCAACAATTTTATCTAATCCTACAGTGTTGGTGTCGTTGGTTTCTTCTATAACAGCCACTTTGATATTGAACCTTTCAGGTAAGGTCTTCAAAATCTTACTCACAAGTCTGACATTTGAGATTGATTCTCCCAGACTAGTACACTCATTCGAAATCTCATGGATTTTAGCAGCATAAGATACTATGTCCTCAGTCTCCTCCATTCGAAGTATTTCAAACATATCCACTAAAATTCTAAGCCTAGTAGCATTTACACTTGGAATCCCCTTACATTGCATTTGCAAGATATCCCAAGCAGCTTTAGCAACACTTTCATTAGTGATGAGCTTGTACATATTTCCAGAAACATGACTGGATATAGCACTCATGGCCCTAGAATAAAAAGTTTGCAGCATGTATTTCATCAAAGACCACCTTTCTTCGGGCTTTCTCTCAAACACAAATTCACCAACGCCAGATTCAGGCTTTTTCTCCACAATGGGTTGTTGCCAGGACACAAGAATACACATCCAAGCTCTTTCATCAATACCTTTGATATAATTACGCATTTTAGACTTTCAAAGAGAGTAATTTGTGACATCCAAGATTGGAGGCCTGTTTTGATTATTTTGGCATTCCATTATGACTACACTTTCTGGATCAACACTCAGTAATATGTCGAGAGTTGGCTCTGATGCCAATTGAAAGTTTCGTGTAGCTAGGAAGCTTAAAACAACTCAACAGTTCACGGATGTGAGTACAGATGTGACTCACAACTGTTCACACATCCACAATAAATGCTGCGGAATAAAATAGTAAAACAAGAATTATATACGTTCACTGGTTTTGATCCCAGTAAACCAGGCTTACGCCAAAAAAAAATTCACTATTAAAAATTGTGTTGCTTACAAAAACACGAATAAGTGAAAACTAAAATACTAAAATACTAAACAAGTTCTAATCACCTTCTATGATAAGAACAGGCTCTCTTTCCCAAGTAGACTCTATTCCAATCAGAAGTAAAACAAAGAACTTGACAAAAATCTAGATGTGTGTTCGGATGTAAGACACAACCTTCACTCATAACCTAAATCACAATGATGAACTGTGAAGTACAAAAGAATTTGTCTCTCAAATAAATCTCTAAAGCTCTGTCTTCTCTTTGTGCTGATCACTTGTATTTATATGCACCATGAGAAGATCTTCACGAATCCAACACCTTCCTTATGTGAGTTTTCCAATTCTTACAAGGAAACATAAAGCACACTCACAAAGAAAGAGATTTTATTAGTAGGTTATTCCTAATATAAATCTATATACATAAATAAAAGATATTTACAATAATAACAAAGTCTTTTTCATAATAGGACAATATAAATCTTTTCATGAAAGTCCCAAAATCAACTTACCAATTGTGATATTGATTCGAAATAAGGAAACACGTTGTTTCCTAAAAACTCACTCTTTCACTTTGAGATGCTGATGTAAGTGGTACTTGATTGTTGCGACCTCCGTCCCAAATTAAGTATCGTGTTTTTCTTTTTCATTAGTCCTAAAGTATGTTTCTAAGAACGGAAATAATTTTACTTTTCCAGTTCCAAAATGAATGTTCAAAATTTTTTCAAATTTGTTTTTAGTTTTTGGACATCTCATTTTGGGATGGAGGGAGTAGTATATTTTTACAAAGGTACAACCAAAGTACAAAGTAAATATTATGTAATGTTGTAGTGCACAAGAGGAAATGCTAGTTTGTTAATTCCAAATCAATGGGTATATATTACTACTTGATTTGTTGATTAATTATTGAGTTTGAGTGAACATGATTGGGTTGTTTCTATTTTAGATTAGTCATTAGTGTGCTCTTTAATTAATTTTGGTTTTGGAGTTTCACTGCTTAATAATGTTTGATCGGAGTACATGTTCAGTAGCCATTTGAGAGAGATGGGGGTCACTCGACCCCCTTGATTTTTCGAGAAAATGACATTTTAGTACCTCTAAATTTGGGAAAATGATACCAATAATGTTATTTATGTACCCCTTTTATTTTTGATAAAACTTGTACTATAACATCATTTTCATCCCCCTTTTATTTCAAATATTTACTCCCTCCGTCCCAAGTGAGATACTTATATTTTTTTTTCGTTCATCGCACGTGAGTGAATATTTTTCAAAATGGCAAAAAAATTATTATTTTATAGTCATTGGGACCCACTTGTTATAATTACAACAACAATTAACTTAATATAATATAAATCAAAAGATAGTAAAATTTACACTTTTATTTGTAGGAGTATTTTTATTTAGTCAATGAAATAGTGAAAATTGTGAGTTAATTGAACCGCATGGGCGTACATTACATTTTTTTTTTAAAGCTCACAAGTTATCAATCCGTTTTTGTTAACTACCATTAACAAGTTTTACGTTTTCATTAAAATAAAATTATTAAATCAATTTAATATAATATAAATAAAAATTCTTTTGTAGTAGTAATGATAAAAAAAAATGAAAATTCATTTTGGGATACAGGGAGTATTACCTACCATATGCAACTAACCCTAATTTTTATCTATTGAATTGTTTGCTCTCAAGAATTTTTTTTTGAAAAAAGCGACTTGATCGAGCGGGCTTCATCATTCCAATATCCCCTTAGTCCAATAATAATACACTTCTCTTTTTTATATGTCCAAAAATAAGTGTCGCGTTTCTAAATTAAATAGCCTTAATATACAACAGTGAAAAGAAAAATATTACATATACAATACTCAAAACCAAGAAGATTCAAGCTATCTACCTCACCTGAAAAAGAAGAAAAATAAACACTGACACCATGTAATCTCATAATCCTCGTAAATTCAAATGGTCCTACCAAAAAGCTAAAGACATAATCCTCGTAAATTCAAATGGTCCTACCAAAAAGCTAAAGACGTAAACGACTGACATGTCTCCAAGATATCTGTCGGGCGTGAGTACTCCAACTGTATTGTATTGGTTTACTGACATGTCTCCAAGATATCTGTCGGGCGTGAGTACTCCAACTGTATTGTATTGGTTTACTGACATGTCTCCAAGATATCTGTCGGGCGTGAGTACTCCAACTGTATTGTATTGCAGATGGCTCGAGCTTGTGCATTTGGATATGAGCTGATAAAATGGAAATAACTTTAAAACATATAAAAGAAGATAAAAACTGACAACAGCTAAAGATCGAGAATCAAATAATTTTCTTGAAAAACCGTAGAAGGCTAAGCAAGTAATAAGGTCCACTCGTGTTATTTCGGGTGAAAATCTAGCACTTTGGCTAACTAAAACCCAAAACTAATCTGGAATTTGATCATTACTAAATTGAGAAGTGCCATACAATACCTACTGCATCAGTTGATTCAGTTATGTTAAAAAGGGAATGAAGATCTACTACTCCCTCCGTCCCAACTACTACTCCCTCCTTCCCAAACTAAATGTCCGAAAAAAAATCAAATTTGGGAGTCCCGAAATAAATGTCCAAAAAATCAAATTTTCTCATAAAGCAATACTCCCTCCATAGTCCATCCCTGAATAACAAAGATCTAATAAACTTGTTGCTCGCTCAGCAAAGTGACTACATTTACTAAGATCTAATAAAGCAATTCTCCATGTCCCAGAAAGTTCCCACTTTTATTTTATTTTTGTGGTTAACTTGATTGAAGTTTGACCAAATATTAAGGAAAAAAATAATCATCCCTATAAAATTCTAAAAGTTGTTATGATACACAAATAAAAACACTGTCAATAAAATTCTTTAGACTTTCTCTAGAATAATTAAATTGACATAAATTACTAAAATTAAAAAGGGACCATCTTTCCAGGATGGCGGAAGCATCAGATTAAAACAAAAATCATAACTAACATTAGTTTAATATTTTTCTGTTAACACAACACTCCCTAATTATGCCATGATGTTTGCAATTTAAGGACAGTACGTACGTTGCATTGTTAATCTTTCTTACCTCAATCGAATCTCGCTTGTTTCAATGGAAGTGTAGAATCTTTCTTCTCACATCCCCAAAAACTATCTATGAGATAAATCTGTTCAGTATTCAACTAATGTGTAGCCAGCCTGATAGTACCCTATTATTGACCCGCTTCATCAGCAAATCTGTGGAGTAACATTTCATCAAGTTGTCCCCAGATTTGCGGTTTGTCAGAGTCACTTGTGTTGGAAGAAGGTAATGATCTAATGCATCCAAGAATATGATGAACGTCGCGTTTAAGTCTGCAATATCCCAAAGGGGTGACGAGCAAAAGAAAAAAACAAAATCATAAATTAGCAAATAAAAGAGGCATTTTTCTTTACTGTGCTAATAATTTGACAAACCTCTCTTTGCTCGGGGATTGCTGATATCTACTCCTGAAAATGCTTCAGAAATTTGTATGTGAAAGATTATGACAACCTCTCTGCAAGAAACACGCCCGAGGATGTCAAAGTGCAGCAGTGATTGAGAAATTCAAAGGAACTAATTTATTTTATATCGGTAAGGAGGTCAGTACTACTATATTAATCCTCTATGTCACGCATTAACAAAGAGCAGTTTTTAGCCAGCACTCGCTCATTAACCAACAAAGAGTGAACAAATAAATTAGACATGAAAATTTGGTGCTTCATGAGTTTAAAAAAGTTTATTAGAACATCCCTACATGCTATAGCTACGAGTTAACCCTTCGATTTTCCCAGAATATTTGAGAAAGTTTGCTATGAAACTGTCAAAAAGTCCACCAGTCATTTGTTTGTCTTGTTTTGGCTGCATGCTCAGAGGGGGAGAAGGAAGAAAAGAAATACTCCCTCTGTCCCTAAATGAATGCCCAAAAAGTTTTCAAATTTGCTCTTGATCAAGATCAAATTTGGACATTCATTTTGGGACGTAGGTAGTAGTAAAAGAATCACAGGAGAGAGATTTTAGTGAATAATCCTCGTTTAGCAATATACTGCGGGTTAAATACCCATATGTCTCCCAACTAAGTACAACATGCTCATATGAAGCCTCACCTGAATATTTCTTGGACATCCACCTCATGTAAAGTACGAGTTAAAACACGCTGAAGATAACCTACTTCCTGCAAATAGATTGTAACAATAAGATCCAATGGAGAAATGCTAGGAAAATGAATTTAGTTGCGCATATAAGTAAATACAAGGTAAAGTAGACATGCAATTCAGTTCTCTTTCATATACACTCCGCAGCTGGGAAACTCTCCCTACAAGAACTGGTCTACGAAGAGTGAAAATGCAGAGTGACGCACACGTGTATGTTCTCTGAGTCACTGACCTTCATCTCTCTCCAAACCCAGCAATAGTAATATTTGGATTTTACTGGGTCCAACATATGTTCTCTCTCTAGGATAGTTCTTCAAAATTCCTATACTGAATGATAGGTACAGAACTTAAAAGGACAAACTCTGTTTTTATCCGTTGTACTTTATATGGTGTTTCACTTTTACCATTATACTTTCTTTTCATTCGAGAAAACCACTGCAGTTTGGAAAAATGTATGATTTTGACCCCAAATTCGTGGTAAAATCCGTGACTAATTTGTGCCTCAATCCGCAATTTAGGGGTCAAAATGATACATTTTCCAAACTGCAATGGAATTTTTGAAAGAAAAAAAATTAAATTGGTGAAAGTGAGACACTTGAAAGTACAGTAGATGAAAACGAAGTTTGGCCTAAAAAGATTAATCGACAATTACAGCCTTACCACATGCCCCCTTAGAAATACAGTAATCTGAAAAGCAATATGAAAATGGCGTAAAAAAATAACTCCACACATAACTCAGAATTTAACATGTGTTTGGGGCAAGGCTAAGTAAGGTCAATGTGTAAGAAACATAAGGTGTTTACTAACGTAAAATAAAAACATAGAAATGATGATAATCCAGAAAAGAAAATAAACGAACAAATGGAGAGGAGCTTCAGATTATCCACTATGCAATAAACTACCTTTGTGAGGGAGCGAGCAAATTGACTAGGTTGTGTATCACTATCATCTGCTCTGTTCCAACTCTCAACAATTTGTGGCAGCCCGCGAAGATGAACCAACAGCCTTTCTCTCATTATCTGGACCAGCTTTGTGTGTATCTCATTTCGATGCACTTTAAAATCCTAGATAATAAGGGGAAAAAAGAGAGTAAAGTTACTTCACAATCAATTAGGTAGAGAAGTTGATGCATGGACTTGGCTCATGAGCTGATACAAATATTGACTCGTTAGACTGCTCTTCAACTTATGGTGCATAAACAGTATAATAGAAACTCTCATGTCAACAGAACTTTAATTAAGAGTGGTAGGTATTTTCGCCCTGCCATTTTTAGCTTACGATGGATGGTCGAGAATATATTGGTTTTAAACAATGGTTTCATCGTTACTAGGGTAGTAATCATCCTTTTTTTGTAAAATGATTGATGCTGCCCAAAAATGATGGTTGGGCTTAGGCCAAATCTATAAGCGGAAAATGATCAAGTAGGCCCAAAGCGGGTGTAGGCCCAAGAAGAAGATATTGATAAAAGTGGCCCAAGTGTAGTTCGCGGGAAATTATGTCAAAAGATATCCCAATACATTCCATGAAAGGGAAGCTCGAAGTAGTGAAAAGCGAGATAACGTAAAGAGAATGGCGAGATATTGATATGAGATAAGTGGCGAGGTAATGAGGCAAGCCGGCGAGACAATGATGTGAGGTGAGAGGCGAGATATTAGGGTGAAGCGACACGACCATCAGTTAACCGTATCTAGCGAAAGATGGATCCTAGTGGGTGCGACTCATAAGAGGCGGCATATAAATATCTAGGAAATGGGACCCACTAAAACGGTTTGACATTGGGAAAAGTGATCACATGCTTTGAGTTTATTTTCATGATTGACCAATGGAGTGATGACACGTGGAATGAGGCATGGAACGTGAGGGTATCATGTGCATTGCACGAGGGAAAGGGGTATAAATATAAGGGATTTTCATCCCTACCAGGTACGTTCACATACACCCACGAAACACCCTTTCCATTGTTCAGATTTCCTTTGCTAAGACAATCGCTTATCCTCACGCCGGAGGGGCTTACGCCGGAGCCGCCCCCGGTCTAGTCACGTTTGCTTGTGTGCAGGCGAGAAGAAGGAGCCGAAGCTATCATGATTGGATTACAACGGTGTGTTGCTGCTCGAGGAAATCCCTGGCAACATCAATGATCTAGTAAGGACTGCAGAGCTGATGACCAGTAGAAGTTAAACAAGTTTTGCATTACTCTTCGGCTCTTCGCCTAGGCCCACTAGAATACTGTTTGATTTAACATTCTCTTTGGGATACTTTAAGAAGTCTATTAATGTTTGACCTAAGGTTTTCGGCTTCGTCGTGACCAGCTGTGTTACCCGGACTTGCCATTTTTGGCGTCATACCAGTGTCGACACGACACGATAAGGACACTGGTATGAAATCCGGCGCGGAAAATTTCCATCGGACACGGCAAATAGAAGGAACAGCAAAATGATTATACAAAGGAGAAGGAGGAAGTGAAGACTGACCTGAATTTGTTGTTCCAGGCGCCGGAGAGTTCGAAATTGCCGGAGGTGGTGGGTTTGAATTGCCGGAGTGTTGGAACTTGAGATCGACCGGAGCTCCATCGTAGAAAACATTGACGAATCTTGACGGCGTAAGGGAAGGGATGGCTTGGGAAGAAGGGTCACGGTCGCGGTCGCGGGTCGCCGTGAATTGTGTGAGAGATGGAGAAGTGGAGGCGTTTGTGTTTGTGTGTGTGTGAGAGAGAGAGAGGAAGAGAGAGAGAGGGGGATCAGACGATCAGTGAAGGGGAAATGGGAAAAGTAAGAAAGAGAGAGAAAATAAAAGAATAGGGTTTGGTTAAATGGAATGGGTTTTGTGTTTTGGGTTTGGGCTTTGGGATTTGGTTTGGGCCTTGGGGTTATAGAGAGAAATAACATCTTAAAGCTGATAGACTGATAGGGCTTTAAATTTGCTTGTTTATTTGATGAAAAAAAAAATATTATTTACTTATTTTCATGTTATTTAAGACTTTTTGCTTAATTTGGTTTTTGATAGTTATCTGAATGAATGAACTCAATGTTATTTTTCTTGATATGAACTCAAGAGTATTTTGGTAATTATCGTATCCCATCCCGTACCCGTGTCTTTATTACCGTATCCCGTATCCGTGTCCAAATTTAGGATGGTGTCCCGGTGTCCAAAATTATTAAGAAAATTGTATCCGACACTAGGATCCGTGTCCGTGTCGGATCCCGGATACCGTGTCCGGGTAACATAGGTGACCAGAAGAACAATATCTTCATTTCCGTGTACTAGTATGCTTCCACATCAGAGAAAGTCGAGAAACTCTCAAAACAGAAATGCTTTTGTCCAACATTAGGATATACTCCCTCCGTCCCATTTAAAGGTTCACTTATTTCCCAAGTGGGTGTCCCATTTAAAGGTTCACCTTTCCTAAAATGAAAATGGGACCCACTTGTCATACTCACAACAATTATCCACTTCACTTTCTCCTACCCAACTATCTACACTCACAACACATCACCTTTTTCCTTAATTCTTGTGCCAAACTCAAATGGTGAACCTTCAAATGGGACGGGGATAGTAAGTACCAGGAATAGTACACAACTAACGATATTTCGTGGTGTATTATTTGAAGCTAGATAACTAGAGAAGATTGAGTTGGAATAATGTGATTTCACCTGTGATACTCGTTCAATCTCTGACAACAGCATTGCTTTTCATGCCTCTGGTACCTTCAGGAACAGAACCCTCCTGATTTCTTGTTTTCATACAGAAAATCAGTCATTATAATATATGAAGTGCTAGTTTTGCATTAACTCATAGTTACAGATAATTACAGAAAATATATCATGTCAAAAAAGTTGTATTCAACAAGGTGCAAAAACGAATAGGTTTCGAACATCCCATAAAGGAACACAAAACAATAAGTACACTTCCTTAAGTACAAAGTTACATGACAACATAAAAGGTCAGTCAGACACCCACAAATACATCTCCTAAAAGCAATTAAGCAGAGGAGAGAAAAATAACTCAAGAAAACGTAGTTTGGTTCACAACATGAAGTCAATCAAACTGCCATAATTTGAATGCCTATAAGCAGTTGGGCAGAAAACAGAGAAATCACTTGAAACAAAAAGTTTGGTTTAAAATAAGCTTGGCCTACAGCTTTGACATTTAACTTAGCACGATTTGAAGTAAGAGAAAGGCTTTGTTGTTGTTGTTTTTTTTTATTTGAAATAAGAGAAGGGAATATGGTGTGGCCATTAAGTTCGCTGATGTGGAATATATGCAAACCGATTAAGAGTAAACAAAGTATAACTAAAATGATCGACAACTTCCAGATCATCTTTGGAACCACCAAACAATGTCTAATTAGATAGGACCCTCACTCCACCGTCCCATAGTCCAGCTTCTCAACGAGTTTTTCTTAAACTGTCATTTTTCGAAAAAGTACTTCCTAAAATGCACAAGTTCGAAATGTATTTACCGAAATGTACTAGTATCAAAAAGTCGCTACTGGCATCAGTGACTTCATGGTTTCCGCATTGTGAAGTCGCTATTGCTAATAGCAACTTCTGGTTTCCGCACTGTGAAGTCACTATTGCCAATAGCACCTTCTATTTTTTGGTGAAAGACTCACTTATATGTATGTGCTTTAAGAATAACAAGATTAAGCTCAAATTGTCCCATCTTATTATTTGTGATCACTCGGTCAAAATAGCAGCAGAAATTCATCATCACCTACCAGGGATAATAGCGTGCATAAAACTAATAAGTTGACTTGCCAAAGCCAAATGTTTAGAAGTAATAGACTTCAAACCAGAAACCTGCAATGCCAAATAAACAAAATTAAACCCCACAATGCAAATCAAACAAAGGCTTGAAAGAATCACTTAGGAAGAGCATCCTAGAATGAGTAAAAGAGAGTAAACAGAAATCTGATTATATTTAAGACGGTAGCACGTAGAAGATAGGGTTCAGCCCAAAAATGAAATGATTAGTCCACGTCATCCTTTTCCACAAATTAAGATGATTATCATGAAGTCAACTTGGTAACTTTAATCCAAGTTATGAAACAGATAAATCAACACAAAGAAAGCCAATTAGCTATGCAATTAAGGTGGCAAAACCAGACAACATATTAATCATACAGTTTACCATGCAACCATCTAGAATCACTGAAGCCATGAACTTTGGTCCAGATGTTCTTACAAGTAGAAGGATGTGAGAAGGTCAAAGGAAGCACGGAATCAACCCAGATCTGGAAATTTTAAGCCAAAGCCAGAGAAGCACTAGTTTCCTCTACAGTAGAACTGACCTCTTCATATCATGTCTCCCTATTGAAGGATGCCATAGCAATCTCATAGCAGAAATCAACAAGAAACAAATATGGTTAAGATTCACAACAATGTGCTATTGGCATCACTGAAGCCAATTCACAGATGATGTGCATTAGCAAGATGCATATGTGACCCAAGAACGTTAAATATTGAGCTATAACGGCATAAAGACTGTCAGAGGGAGGCATGAGGATGACTAAGCAGGATTAGGTTGAGGAGTGGCAACAGACCAAATGAAATAAGCGACCGGAGTCACTAGGGTATCAGAGTTTGAGCAAGGAAAACTAAGATCTGTTGTTCTTCACGTCCTTGTATTTCATCCATGTGCACAAGCAACAAATGTCCAAAGTTACTTTAGGACATCAGTAAGTAATAAAAGAGGAAAAGAGAGAAGCGCAAGAGTGATCAGAGAGATTGGGGGGATGGGAGGGGGACATCTCAGAGGAGATCAAGGTGCTGGTGAGACAACAAGTAATCCCGAATAGAAAAACAAGAATTTTATTGATTTTTCGGGGTGTAGAAGCATCCGCATGTTTAGAACCAGTTACACCACAAAAAATAATATTTAAAAAGTCTTGAGAGGATTTTGCATTAAGTTAGTGGAACTGTAACACCACTGTGTTCCAAATTGTGTTCCATAAACAGGCCACTCTCATCACTTCGCTCAGATGCCCAATAATTAAATATGTTAGATGATAAATGAATGGACTTCTATATCAAGAAAGAAAAGAAAGATAAGTAGCATTTTTAGGTCCATTATAACCTTACAATTATGGAAATGGGACTATAATAGAATTGGAGATATTCATTGTCAAATACAGATACCTGCATAGCACCAGCACCAAGAACCAGCTGGCAAGTCCTTGTATTGAATAACTTCAAGATCTCGACTACACGATGAATAACCTCCGAAGAAAGTGATGGCAAAAGAGTATTCATATCAATGTACTCTGATAACATCTTCAGCAAGATTAATCCGCTGAGAAACAAGATAAGCCAATAAGTTAGTTGAAATCAATTTGTGCAAACTGTAATTGTCCCGGAGACTAAAAAGGTTCATTAAATTATGGCGGTCGACTCAGTTAGATATTAATGTGTAATAGTGAGACAGAATAAGCTCAGAGTGTAAGATCAATCAATATGACAAACCCATAAACATGATTTACTGTTTTGTGCTGGTATAACTAGCATACGTAGTTTTATGGAAAAGGAACAGTCAAATATGGGTTTATGAATGAAATATGTAGTGAAGTAACACGGACAAAACACACTGATAAGACTTAGAAGAATCAGTGTCAATTGGACAACTTTCTCAGGTAGATAGAAAGTAGGATTGAACAAGTGTAGAAACACGATGAAGATAAATGTTGATATAAAAAAGGACAAACATAGGACTGTCAAAAAAAGAGTACAAGGTAACTAACCAATTTACCATGTGATACCCAACGCCTTTAAAGGCAAGTAAATGAGAGGAAGCGTTTGCCAGTTTCTTTGGTTTAACATTGTTAATCTGGAATAAGATGAAGTTATCATATCAGCTTCTTCTTATTAGTCTTTCAGCGGAATATTATGATGGTTTTACCTGTTCAGCATTACTTGCAGATACTTCACTAGACTCAGAGAATGGTTCAAGAATACGATTTTGTGAACTCAACAGTACCCTAGTCTCTGTATGTGGTGAAGAAACATCATTGACGGTGACCACATCATTGTAGCCTGTTCCAAGTTCACTGGAAAAATCATTTGAGTAGCCAGAAATTAGAGGCTCGGAGAAAAATAGTGATGTGACAATGGCCTGAAATTCATTGGGAACATCTACTTCAACCCAAGTCTCTTGGTCAAGCACGGCCTTTATTTTTGTCATCTACATGCAGAAGTGAATATTTTGCTCAAAGACTGTTAAGAAGCACAGGAATAGATAACAGCCAAATCAAAGTTAAGCATGTAAAGTTTACTCGAGATTCATGTTCGACAAAGGCTTTGGCCTGTGACTGTAATGTTCCTCTAATGCTATATCCCAATCTTCCACCAATCTGTTGAGGTCAGTGTAAATTCCCGTTATAACCACAAACAAATAAATGCAATTTTCATCGGCAATCCCAAACGATTGCAGCCTAAAAAAGTTGTACCTTCTCTGTTGCAACTATAAATTCCTGAGAGATATTATAGATGTGTAAAAACTCTTGCAACCTCAACCTGGGATGAAGAAGAGCACGGACTCCAAGGAGCTTTGCCCACCTTCCATGAGCAGCATCACAAGCTGAAAACACTGCTTCTGTGTTTTCTCTCAGCACATCAGCTCTGTCATGGAAAGCATGATCAGTTTATCCTGAGAACTTTTTCCAAATAGCAATGAGACCATAAAGCAGTAGAAAGATGAGTGTATTCTATTTTCTCTTTTCATTTGTGAAGTACTTTTCCCGCTTAATATCATCTAGACTCTTTCTCCACTTTTGCACTCTTCCCTCTTTAGGTTCAATAAAACTAAAAATACTCTGTGCAAGTGTGCATCATTTACAACAACAATAACAACAACAATAAAGACTTGGTTCCAAAATAATTTGGTGTCGGCTAACATGAATCCGCATATGTCATCGTGAAAGAAAAGATGTGAGAAAAAAAAGTAAGTTAAAAAGAAGAAATTGTTGGGAATAGAATTTGGAAAAGGAAAAGAAGAAAGAATAATAATGATAATAAAAGAACTAAAAAATCAACCGCCATCACCCACATGAATTTTTGCACTCCACTCCGGCCTCTTCAACGCCATATTTGCATTCAACCCAAGTAAACTCGTATCGTTATTGTTCAATAATCAATAGCACTATATAAGCAACTAATTATAGTGATGAGGGTGTAATGAAGGAATATGTGTTTCATTTTCGCGTCCTACAGTAAGAAAGATTCAAGTTTCTATTCTTCTGTGCCCCCAAAAGAGTAGTATTTTCAAAATTGAAGCTTCAAATCTTCAAATGTATTCAAAGTATTTTTTATTTTTTTAAAAAAAGACTCCATGTTAATTCACAACTGATTATGGAGTGACTCGAGTAAAATAAAAAAAGAAAAATCTTTCAGTAAATTCTTGACCTTATCATTAATGAGTCCAATCAAATATATTATATGGTCTTAAAGTTTCTTTGAAGTAAAAAAGAAAAAAAATTAAAATTAAAATCCCAAGAGAACTTCATTGAGAATTTGGAACTCAATTAGAAGAGCATTTTCCTTTACATGATCCTCCTTTGTAGATACAAACAAAAGTATATACTCCCTCCGTCCAACAATAATCTGCAAAAAGAGCCATTTTGGGCGTCCCACAATAATCTGCATAATCCCAATATGGAAATGGGACCCACTTGTCATACTCACAACAATTACCCACTTATTATTCCCTACCTCACTCCTATCCAACTATCTACACTCACAATACATCACCTTTTCACTTATTTTCTATAATTCTTGTGCCCATTCCATTTGTACATATTATTGTGGGACGGAGGGAGTATAAGTGTAGGATATCATATTCAATGTTATCACCTGTACACTATACTTTGTCACAAGTGAACAAACTCAGCATATTTACCACGAGCAATAACAGACGATTGACAGCAACAAATGAAAAGAGAGAGCACCTGAAATTTTTTGACATATTTGATGAACTTGTAGCATCATCTCTCTTTTCCTGAAGAGTAACTTTTGTACTGTTCCTTTGAGGAGAATACGAAGGCAACGAACTGATATTTATATTTGAGCTCGGATGACGTATACAATTAACCCAATAAAATTCTCACCAATAGTCTGAACATGAACAGGATCCATCTTGAAAATGATGGAAACGGTTGACATCTCTAACAATTATTACCCTACTTGTGACCTTTGAGATAAGTTTTATAGCCAAGTGGCAATCATCGCACATCCTTAAATTCTTAATGATGCGGATCGGTGCTTTTGAAGGTGTTTTTATAAGGGCAAATGCTACTGCCAACTTCTCACTGTGATAACTAAGGTAATCTTCTTTCTGTTCCTCCTCCACATCATGCAGAACATTAGCAATATCAGGCACATAGCCAAGTGGTTTTACGTCAGACAACAGCTCAGTTACCTTTGCATGAATCTGAGAAGCCTCTGGGTGTTCAGTGTCATCTGCAACAAAGACATGGGTATTATTTCTTATCTCTATCCAGCTAAGTCCAGGTTCTTTCTTTATGTTTCTTTCCCTCATTAATTTTCGAACTTTCGCTACTCCGTCCCACCTCTTTGCCTTGGCATGCATATTAGACAGTAGGGTGTAGGTTCCCTCATCATCAGGGTTCAAATGCAAGACAACTTCTGCAACTTGCTTTCCTAAACTATAATTATGATGAATAAGACAAGCACTCAACAAAGTTCGCCATGCAATGACATCCCATTTGATTTGAGAAGACCTCATAAAATTTGCAGCTTCATCTAGTCGTCCAGCCTTACTTAAAAGTCCCACGATACAGGTATAGTGCTCCAACCCAGGTTCGATGCCCATTTGTTTCATTAGGCACTCGAAGTAGTAGAACCCTTCTTGTACATAACCCATATGTCCACAAGCAGTGAGAACACCAATAAAAGTAACATAGTTAGGATTCTCTTCTCCCCGTAACATTTCTTGAAACACAGCCAATGCTTTTGAACCCAGACCATGATAAGAGTATCCACATATCATCGAGTTCCATGTTATTATGTCCCTATAAATCACACTCGCAAACACTTTATATGCAGCTTCAATGTCACCTATTCGTGAGTACATGCTGATCAAACCATTTGCAACATTATTGTAATTCCTAAATCCCAACTTTTCTGCATGTGCATATAATGAGTTCCCATAACCCAAAGCTGATAATCCCGCACAGGCATTCAACAGTACAGCAAAGGTATACTCATTTGGTGAAGTAGCCTCAAATTTCATACGGATAAAAAGTTTTAACGCTTCCTCAAAGGACCCATTTTGTAAGTAAGCCGCCAGGGTTGATGTCCATGACACCACATTTCGAGTTTGCATCTCTTCAAAAACTTTCCTCGCACTTGACATCTCACAACACTTCCCGTACATATCGACAATTGCACTGCTAACAAACAAATCAAACTCAACACCACTCTTGACCATCTTCATATGAACTTGCTTGCCCAAATTCAAATCTTTCACCCGAGAACAAAGACCAAAAACACTAACGTAAGAAGCTTTGTTCCAGACTACACATTCACCCACCATCATTTCCAGTACACTTAATGCTTCACTCAGATACCCATGATCAAGAAGTCCAATTAACATCGAGTTATAAGTGAAAATATCCGATCCAGGAACAGCAATCAAAACCTCCATAGCCCCCGCAACATCCGAACTTGTAGAGTACATGCGAACAAGTGCATTCTTCACATACTGATGGAATATTAATCCAGACTTGAACACATATCCATGACATTGCCTACCCTCTTCAATCAACCCACAATCAGAACAGCAAGAAATCGCCAACGCAAATATATACTCATTTGAAAAACTATCATCCCCCAAAACCATATTTTTAAACAATCGAAGAGCTTTGGAAGCAAACCCATTTTGATAATACCCTGCCATTAAAGCACTCCAAGAAACAACATTTCGTTTAGACATTCTATCAAACAACTGGCATGCAATTGTGAGTTGACCACACTTGGAGTAGAAATTAAGCAAAGAATTGTTCTCAATAACGTGATTTTCAGAGAATTGGTTAGATAGAATCAAGTGGGCATGAATGACCCGGCCAAAACTCAGGTTTTCTGAGTCCGCTGATTGGCGAAGTAAGGTGACCATGTCCTTTGGGCAGAGGGGTATACGATGAGCTGCTTTATGAACTGAAGAATTCAGCATGATGGCAAGTCGATTACATAAGTTCATTGATCTTCAATTCCGGAGGAAAGGAAGTGCGGCCAGCGGCGGCGGCGGCTTGTGTTATTAGTCGCCGTTGTTTAATGGAGGGCGTATCAGCTCTGTGCATCGATTGGCCTGACTTGATGATGGCCAAGCCTTAGCCCGTTGACCGCCGTTTGGCCCGTAGGCCGTGGCCCGTTACAATACCCGAGGTCCGGCCCATCATCATCCGTTGACCCGTCTTTTTTTTTTTTTTTTTTTTAAATGTCTTTAATAATGTCCCCATATATATCTGTTAATATTGGAGGGATATTTTCGGCCAAAATGTATATACTTCATTTATTTACAACGTTCACAAATGTATACTTCATTTATTAAAAAATAAATATACATTATTTTTACTAAATTATTTTCTAAGAGGTATACTTCATTTATTAAAAAAAAAATGTACATTAAAAAAAAACAACTTAGGATGAGTTTGGGAGTGCTTTTTTGTGGCTTATAATCAATTTTGAAGCTCAAAATCACTTTTAATAGCGTTTGGATAACAATACTGATTATGATTTTAAGCTGTTAAAACGCAAAAAACTGTGTTTTCGTAGAAGCAGCTATGACCCAGCTTTTGCTAAAAGTGATTCTTAGAAGCTGTTATTTGTGTATTTTTTACAATAATAATCTTTATCTCTTTTATACATTTATCATATCGAGATACATATCATAAAGGTCATTTTTGGTATTTATCTTTAATAATCAGTTTTGAACATATACTATCCAAACATACTTATAAATTTTAATATTTATTACAAATAATCGATTTTTCTAAAATTACTTTTGAACAATCACTTTCAGAAAATCAGAAGCAATGCCAAACTCACCCTTAGTCCCAACAATGTTAATTATGTTTTCTAATACGTATAATTATAAACTTTTATTTACTTAAGTAAATAACAATTTATAGTAAATAAAAGTTTATAATTATAAACTTTTATTTACTTAAGTAAATAAAAGTTTATAATTATACCTCTTAGAAAATATAATTAACATTATTAGGACTATGTTATTTTTTTTATAAAAAAATATTTTGTTTAATTCAAAAGAATTTTATATTTTTTTAAAAAAAATTCAAGCATTTTCAGATTAAAAAAAGAAGAAGGGTAAAATGCGTGTGGCCCGTGGATTCGGGCTATACGGGCGGGCTTGGGATGAAGGAAACGGACGGGCCGGGCTAAAGCCCATTTCTCCTCACGGACGGGCCGGGTAAAATCTGTTGGTCCGTTTGATCCGTGGGCGACGAGCCGAGCCGGACTTACCGTTTGGACATCATCAGCCTAACTCACTCGAGTTTATAGTCAACTCAATAGATGAAGGGTGAATAAAACTTGGGCCTTCTTTTTGGTTCAGCCCTCCAATGTGATCCAGTTGTAGATGGCTAAAATGGGCTAAATTCGCGGGAGGTCCACACGGACTATTTCCCGTGGTCAGTTTGGCCCGAGTTCGTCCAGTTTGTGGCTCGTAACCCGTTCAGCCCGCTTTTCATATGGGACGGGCTTGGATCAAAGAAATTCGCACGAACCGGGTTTTGGCCAGCGGATCAGAAGATCTGTTTAGTCTGTGGCCCGTTTGGCCAGTTATCAAAGAGGTATGCACGGACCTGTTTGAATTCTAAACCCTAAACCCTATATTATAAACCCTAAACCCTATATACCCCATACCCTAATTCCTATACCTTAAATCATATTTATACCCCATTCCCTAAAGTATACTCCCTCCGTCCCACGTAACTGTGGACCAACTTTTTGGGTGTGAAAATTAAGGAGAAGTAGGAGAGAGAAATAGGTGGAGGAGGTGTTTGTGAGTATGAAAAATTAAATAGGAGAGAGAATGAGTGGAAGGAATAGTTAGGAGAGAGAATGTTGTGAGTGTAAAAGTGAAGTAGCAGAGAGAATGAGTGGGTGAAATAGTGAATATTCTTTGCCATTTTGGACAGTCCACACTAATGTGGGACGTCCCAAAATGGAAATAAATCCACACTTACGCGGGACGGAGGGAGTATACCTCTATACCCTAAACCTTGTAATATATACCACTCACTAAACCCTAAACCCTATATATCCCATATCATAACACATACCTCAAACTATATGTCATATACCTTATACTTTATACCTTATACCATATATCCTAAACCATTTATCATATATCTTATACCCTAAACCATTTATCATATATCTTATACCCTAAACCCTATATTACATATCCTAAACTCCATGCATATCCTAAATCATTACCATATATGTAAATAAATGATTACTAATATTATTGATAATCGAATATTACATAATAGAAATAATTAAGAGAAAAATATTTAATAATAATAATAATTTAACCTTTAGAAAATATTAATAATGTTTTTACTTTACCCCAACCCCTAAAGTATTTACCATATTTCTCAAACTGACAAACAACAAAAAAAAAATCTTACTCTAGCTTCTTGAAGATGAACTTTGCCTTCAACAGCCCAAGAGCGTGGAAGAAATGTATGAGAGGGCCTCTGCTATTGCTTCGGCCGAAGAGCCAAACGAGGCCGCTGTCCGCGGGCCAGCCAAGGAAAGAATTGGGCAAGTCCAGGAAAAGGGTCAAGGATCTGACCGCGGCAATAATCAAGGAAAAAACTGAAATCGTGGTACAGACAAACTTAGAAAATTGTCGAAAGAAACAATTTTCACTCCTTTGAACTCATCACGGGCAACTATTCTAAAAACTATGAAAATTCCTCCTCCTCCACCAATGGGCAGAAAGCCAACCAAGAGGAGCCGTGCAAAATTTTGTGACTATCATAACGATCTCGGTCACAACACGGATGACTGTTTCCAGCTGAGAGAATCATTCAGCAAAAAATTAATAACAGGGAATTGACCAAGTGGGTACTGGGCCATAATGCCAACAACAATACCCAGCGAGCATGAGCTCAGCGTGGCCCGAAGAGGAGGGAGAGAGATAATAACGATGAGGATGAGTTGGAAACTTATGATAACATTGCATTGAAGGGTAATAGAGTCATTATATTTGATGGCATTGCATTGAAGGGTAATAGAGTCATTATATTTGATGGCATTTTTATAATAATTGAATTGCGGGGGTATTAAGTAATTGTGCGAGGAGAATAACAAATCTCTTGGCATTATTCAGGACAAATGGTTAACACAATAACCCCTCACTATTTTACTTAATGCTTTAAGAGGGAGAGTACATTTTTGCAATTCCTACGAGTCCTTATTGGGTAAAAAAAATTAAATTAGTCGAACTTGAGGGTGAACAATGCAATTTAAAAAGTGTTTTAAAAAAATAACAATTCATACATTTTTACACCGCATTGCAACAATTTAACAAACCTAAAAACTGAGTTATAAAAGATTACAAACTGAATAACCAATTACAAAATTTTATAAAACTCAGGTGATTAAATTGCAATTAACCATAGTTTCTTGATTGCCAAATTTTTTCCCTTAAAAAAATGGCAAACAACACATACTTACTTTAATAAAGATTAATAATATCGTGTTCCACATTAGTTAGAGGCTCATCTCAATTACAATTCACGGCATAATTTGCTAAACATCTTACTAGCATGTTTAAAAAAAGAAGAAGCAAACACTAAGTTACAGGCACATATAATAGTTCCAAATTCATCTATTCCAATAAAGTTTGATATCATAGTATTAAGAATAGTTTAAGTATCACTCAAACTAAAATAAACTTTTGCTATTGATATCGCCGAAACCTAATCTCATTTGAACGTTCTTACGACTGATGACTTGAGATACACAAATACTTCTCCAATAATAACTTGGACACTGCTCAATCTCGACATTTACAAAATTCCCACATGGATAATACTTGGCTTTGAGAACATAAAAATCGGCGTCTAGGGCTGTAAACGAGCCGAGCCAAGCTGAGCTTTGAAGTTTTGAACTCGAGCTCGAATAAAAAATATCGAGCTCGAGCTTTTCTCGAGCTCGAGCTCGAGCCCAGAATGCATGTTCGAGCTCGGCTCGAATCAAGTTTCGAGCTTTTCGCGAGCTGGCTCGCGAGCTGCTCGAACTCGAGTTTTAACGAGCCGAGCTCAAGCTTTGACTTATTTTTTGAAAAAAATCTGAAATCAAACGAGCTTTTAACGAGCCGAGCTCGAGCTTCAACTTATTTTTTGAAAAAAATCTGAAATCAAACGAGTTTTTAACGAGCCGAGCTTGAGCTTCGACTTATTTTTTGAAAAAAATCTGAATTCAAACGAGCTTTTAACGAGCCGAGCTCGAGCTTCGACTTATATATATATATATATATATATATATATATATATATATATATATATATATATATATATATATATACTAAAATTTATTCGAGCTTTTAACGAGCCGAGCCCGAGTCGAGCTCAAACGAATCGATCTCGAACAGAGCTCGTCGAACATACGAGCCGAACACGAGCCGGCTCGAAAAAAATGACGAGCTTGAAAATCGGTTCAAGCTCGAGCTCAAGTTCACCTCGAGCCCACTCGAACTCGAGCTTTTTTCGAGCCGAGCCCGAGCCGAGCTCGAGCCGGCTCGATTCGTGTTACAGCCCTACCGGCGTCCAACCAAGCATCCATTTGTTGGACTTAAGGAATTGCTTGGTGACTATTGATTACATTATACTTATTCCTTCTAACGAAAAATCAAATTCTAATAAATAAAAAAGAAATTTAAAAAGTAATTTCTAATTTTGCATTTATTGATTGGCAAATTGACAATTAATAAATGCAAATTTGTTATTGATTACCTTCAAGATTATTACCAATAAAATTTTCTAAAAATAATCAAGATAATTTTTTTTTAATCATAAGTTGACCATTAAAATCAAAGCGGAACGATCTTATTTAAAGAATTAAAGCATCTGAATTAGAAACTGCAATACTCCAAAGAAAATATTTGAAATATCATATTAAGTACAATCAACATATCAATTAACAACCGTAAACATCTCATGTTTTGCTTAGCTAAAAAACTGAAATTAGGGTCTTATTAAAAAAAAAAAAAAAAAAAAAAAACCTTGAAATTGGATGTCATAGATGCAAGGCTAATCAAGAGCCATGGGTTCTGAAGCAACAGCAGTAATAGTATCCTCCATCCCACTCTTGAGCTCATCCATTGCAATTCTCATCTCCTCAGCCAAATTCTTTTGCTCTTCTTCAATTGTGTTCTGTAACTCATCTACCTTTACAAAATCATTTTACCAAGATTAACAAGCCATTATACAGGGATATAACTATGACTTAAAAAAATAAAAAAATTAGTTTGATATTTTCGCCAGCAACAAGGGTGGGTCGGGGATTATCTATGCCTATCAAACAAATACACGTACGAATGTTCGCATGATTTAGTCTTCTTTTAAATATATAATGGTGCATCAATAACAATTTTTAGATTTTTATTAAGATATTGATCAAAATTCATTCAAAGTAACAATAAACAAAGTTGGAACATCATTCCGGGATGGAGGGAGCATAACTTTAACTGATCACAAGCTGAAAGTGGTTCCCCCTACAAAGAAGAAAACTAAGCAATGCGAGAAGCGGATAGTACATTTACACAATGACACAAGAGATACAGCACAAAAGAAAAAATCAATGATAAGAAAAAAAGACTAGAGCAATAGGAAAAGATAGTACAAAGGATGGATGAGAACCCTCCAATCAGAAAAAAAAAAAAAATAGGCAAGATCGATGGATCCCCAAAACCAAAACCAAAACTGCCATGAAGGATGAAGAAAAGCAGGTGGATGGTATCTGATGCAAGGCTAGTTTTTTTATTCCTTATGAGGCACGTGGTCATAGCCCCAGGCTCCTCCCGAACCATGCCATTCAACAGTTTCTACACTGCTCCTGTCAATGTCCAACAAAGAGCCAGAGATCTCATAAATCACTATAAGAAACTAACTCCCAGATCTATCATTTTTTCTAAACCTTGCCCTCAAAGACTAAATCTCTTAAAGCAACAATTTTCCCCCAACGAAAAAAGGGCACACCATAACGGCCTACCAATCCAGGGAAATATTAAGTCAAGCAATCAAGGAACTTCAATACCCCTTCAAACTCATCATTAAATTGTAGACAACCCGATCTTAAACTCCCTATCTAACCCTAAACACAGCCGGAAAACAACCTCAAACACCCTTATATAGGCTTCACGACAAAGTTCAGATTTCAGACTTGAAATCAGGATGAAAGAGTCAATATTTTATTCTCACAAAATTCAAATACATGACACACTCATACACATCACCACTCTCTACACCACACATTTCGTATAACACTCAGATATTACAACCTAATGGCTAGACCATTCCACCCTCTCATTTGGAAAAAAAGACTCATTTGTCCCTCCAATCCAACTATAAATAGCCCTCCATTCATGCATTCAATACGCCATTGTTATCACACTTGAAACACAATCTCTCTATGCTGCTTGCACCACTCAAGAAACACCTTCCAAAGCTTACTTAAAGTCCAACAACTCCAACCCTCTTCAAGCAAACACAGACAAACTTCAAATACAAACACAAGAATAAACACAATCAACATCATCAAACTCAAATCAAAAACAAAAAAATGTCTTCTATTGGAAAGACAAAAGGAGCACAACCAAGCATTGTTCTCACATAGGAGTTCCCTCATTCATTTTCGGTTTAAAAATATAATCCCTTGTTAATCTTTACTTGAGGTCTATATCCCTTGTTAATCTTTACTTGAGGTCTATATATATTTTTTATTTATTTATTATTTTTTTAATTTTTAACCCTTTTTTTTTTACACGATGACATAGGAGGATTCATGTTAGCCGACCCCAAATTATTTTGGGAATAAGGCTTTGTTGTTGTTGTTGTTGTATACTCTTGTTCATATCCTTGTTGTTGTCTTTCTTCATCCTATCAATGTATATACTTATTTCTAAAATCCATTTACATGCTAATGTTCAAGTGAGTCTTCTCACTTTTGATTGAAACGAAAATATTGGTAAGTGATCAGCAATAGTTGTGAGACTTAAAACAATGCTGATCTTAATCTTAACCATGATTCTTTTATTGTTTATGCTAAGATGATGAACTGAAGTTCTGTTCCTTTTTAGTATTATGTTTATTTTGTTTATACCTGGATGCTAAATCAATCTTAAAAGCATGTATATTTGGTTTAAGAAAAAAAACAAAGAATGCCAAATTTCTCCATTTTTGTTCTTCCAAGTTAAACACAATGGAGTCTTGATCCAAATGGAGAATTAACTAATATTTTGCACGCTCAATGACTTTTGAGGGACTTACACCCTCTTATAATACACTAAGTTTTGATTCAATGAAATTTTGTAATGAACTTAAGGGACATTTTGAACTTGATCAGTACAGAAATAAGCCAACTTTATGTGTTTAAGATCAGAATTGTTATGTTTTGACATGCTCTTTTGGTCATTATTAGCCAAGGCATTTGGTACCAACTTTTAACCAAGCCCTTGTGATGGAAATTGGTATTAAATTTGGCCATGTGAAGAACAAATGTCCACTATTGTTAGATTTTAAACGAACCGTTAGGTCTAGAACTTGATCTTATGTCAAAGGTTTCTTATGGAACTTATGTGAGATTTTTAAAGTTTAGAACCCAAAGTAGGATTATGGAGAAACTTGTGGGAACCAAAACATATTTTGGCCTTTCTCTTATCCCAAATGCACCATGGCTCAACAAACACACTACATTGACAGATCAGCCTAGCTTTTACCTACCAAATTAAACCTTCTAACCAATAAGAAGAAACAGGGAGATGACTGACTAACCCAAGCTTCTCTGACCACCTGAAGCAAACTTTCATAGGGGATCCATGCAGTGTCATATAAGGAGGCAATCATGAGATTCCAAAAAAGACATGCACTTCATACATCAGCCCGGTGTATCCTTCTTCTGGTGTCTATGAAGTTGCAAAGAGTCATTGTGGAGCTTATTACGAAGAAGAGACCACACACAAGCTCTGACTGAAAACAAAACTTCAATTTTACAATCAGGAAGAAAGTGGAAACAAATACGGCTCCAGAGGCTGAATCAAACTGATCACACCCTCCCAAGACCCAAGAGCAAGAATCAGGACACATACTGGGCCTAATTTGAGAAAAAAAAAAGTGAGTAGATAATGAACCTCCTTGGTCTCATGGTCATTCAGATTATACAAGGAATGGGAATTCCATGTCTCAGAAGAAAGCAGAGATATATGGGCTAAGGCTAGGTGATACAAACGAGGCAGTAAAGTGCAATTTTCCCGGACCATAAGGACTGATACTTAAGAAGGCTTTAAATAATGGAAATGTGAAGTAAGCAATACATAAAAAATAAAGATTCAAATATGTTCCACAAAGCATACATAACTACATGTAAGAGAGGCAGTAAATCAAAACTTTTGACTTCTTGAAGTTTAGCTTTTGCAAGCTTGCATGGAAGCAGCAAATAAATTGTCTTGAATCAGTAACCAGGAACAACAGAGTAAGAAAAAGCATGGGTCTTATGCAGATAGATACATATATACCACATGCAACAGAAGAGCAAATTGCTTTTTCCGGAGCTCCAGCGTCTGTGAACCAGCAGTGTTTTCTGCCTCCAACGACACGATCTCCTTGCCCAAATCCGTGATGAGCTTCTGTGTCTCTGATCGGGGTGGTTGCATGGCTATTAACTTTCTGATTGTCTCACACTCCTCCTTGTGCTTCCTTTCAATCTTACTCTCTTCAAGTTGTTTTTTCAGATCTTCTATATCATCCTGCATCTCTACTATTTTCCTATTTATCCTTTCTTTCAGTTCATCAAAGTTCCCTTTCTCTCTAAGATTCGCATCAATAACTGCTTGGCTCTTGAGAAGTGGCAGTTCAAAAGTCTTCAACTCTTGTAAGAAGGCCTTGGCAAGTCTTTCACAGTCAGCATAGTTATCTGCATCCTTTTCAGTCTCGAGAGCGAAAGAAGTAAAATTATTTTGGAGTTTCTTAAATGGTTTAGGTTATATGGTATAAAGTATAAGGTATATGACATATAGTTTGAGGTATGGGTTAGGATATGGGATATATAGGGTTTAGGATTTAGTGAGTGGTATATATTACAAGGTTTAGGGTATAGAGGTATATACTTTAGCGAATGGGGTATAAATATGATTTAAGGTGTAGGGGTTAGGGTATGGGGTATATAGGGTTTAGAATATAGGGCTTAGAATTCAAACAGGTCCATGCATACCTCTTTGATAACTAGCCAAACGGGCCACGAACCAAACGGATCTTCTGATCCGCGGGCCAAAGCCCGGTCCGTGCGAATTTCTTTGATCCAAGCCCGTCCCATATGAAAAGCGGGCTGAACGGGTTACGGGCCACGACGGACTCGGGCCAAACTGACCACGGGAAATAGTCCGTGTGGACTTCCCACGGATTTAGCCCATTTTGGCCATCTCCAACTGGGATCACATTGGAGGACTAAACCAAAAAGAAGGCCCAACTTTTATTCACCCCTTCATCTATTGAGTTGACTATAAACTCGAGTGAGTCAGGCCAATCGATACAGCTTATTTAACAGAGCTAATACGCCCTCCATTAAACGGCGACTAATAACACCAGCCGCCACCGCCGGCCGCACTTCCTTTCCTCCGGAATTGACGATCAATTTACAAACAATAACTACTTCCCGCCAGAACATATATTCTGAGTGAACTTATGTAATCGACTTGCCATCATGCTTATGAATGCTTCAGTTCATAAAGCAGGTCATCGTATACCCCTCTGCCTAAAGGACATCGTCACCTTACTTATGTAATCGACTTGCCATCATGCTTATGAATGCTTCGGTTCATATATCGCGTCCGCTGATTGGCGAAGTAAGGTGACGATGTCCTTTGGGCGACGGGATGAGATGCCACAACATTACGTCTTAAATTGTGAGATTTTTGACGTTTGGGGAATCGACTTTATGGGTCCTTTTCCCAATTCATTTGGCTTCTTGTACATCTTGTTGGCGGTTGACTATGTTTCCAAGTGGGTTGAAGCAATCCCTACCCGCACTGATGATTCAAAAGTGGTGGTTAACTTCCTTAGGAGCAACATTTTGTGTCGGTTTGGGATGCCGAGGGCCATTATTAGTGACAGGGGAACACATTTTTGCAATAAGACAGTCGAAGCTCTAGTCAAGAGATATCACATCACCATAAGGTGTCGACTACTTATCACCCCCAAACAAATGGCCAAGCCGAGGTGTCCAATAGAGAGATAAAATCCATCCTTGAAAAAACTGTGAACCCGAATAGAAAGGATTGGAGTCAAAGGCTTGATGATGTGTTGTGGGCCTATCGGACTGCATACAAGACACCAATTGGTATGTCACCATATCGGTTGGTGTTTGGTAAACCTTGCCATTTGCCGGTTGAGCTTGAGCACAAAGCCTATTGGGCGATCAAAAAGTTCAACTTGAACTTGGAGGGTTCCGGTGAGGAGCGAAAATTGCACTTGAGTGAGTTGGATGAGATTAGGACAGATGCGTATGAGAATAACCTCCTTTATAAGGAGCGAGCGAAGATTTGGCACGATAAAATGATCATTAGAAAGGACTTTAAGGTTGGTCAAAAAGTCCTTTTATTTGATTCCCGTCTCCGATTGTTTCCCGGAAAGTTAAGGTCGCGGTGGACCGGACCTTTTATTGTGAGGGAGGTATATCCGCATGGTGCGGTTGAGATTGGTAGTCTCTCCGGAGACAAGGTTTTAAAGGTAAATGGTCAACGCCTAAAATTGTATCATGATGGCGTGGGAATAAATGAGGATATGGAGGTGCATTATCTCCAAAATCCTAATTATGAGTAGACCTTCTTTCTGAGTCTTGTCAAGGACTAAAAATTTGATGCTAGCCGGGGGCTTACCCGGCGTTTGGTCTAGCTAAAAACGGTAAAGAATGGCGGCTAACCGGGAGGCAACCCGGGATTTAATCATCATTCTTAGCTTTTTATTTTTGTTGTATTTTATCTTTTTCATCATGAATTGAATTGGTGCTACTAAGGGTGTTTGTTTTAGTGGTGTTGTGCAGGGAGTAGCAAGGGAGAAAGAATCAAAGCCTGGGCCTGTTCTAAAAAAAAAATGCAAAAAGCAGCTGGAACAGGCCAAGGGACGACTCGTCCCAGCTATAACCAACTATTCCCAAAGGGGGGACACCAGAATCTGTGTGGAGTGTAAGGGTGGAAGACTCGTGACCCTAGGGACGACTCATCCCCTGGGCCTTTGAAAAAAAAAATAGAAATTCAAGGGTTTTAAAACCCTTCAGCCGTCGTCCCTTCCTTCTCCCAGTCGTGCCTTCTTCTTCTTCTTCTTCTCTCTCTCTCTACAAACAAATCCCTAAATCCACCATTTCCACCCACCAAATCCACCATCCTCCCCCCTTACAACCAAAACCTTCACTCTCCTACTCTTCTCCCTATAAAACTGAGCCCCATTCTCTCTCTTTCTTCTTCTTCAACCTCCCAAATCACCATTAAACCCAAGCTTTCTCTCTCTACCCAAATCCGATTTTTTTTACCCAATTTCTCATCCTTTTCTTTGAAATCCAAGCCATAATCCACCATCTCTCCCTAATTTCGAACCACATTCTTCAATTTTTGCCTTCAATCCACCCCAATTTCTAAAATTCACCAAGCCCTAGAAAGTCAATTTCGAAATTTTCTTGGTCAAAATTCGTGGGTGCTTCATTTGGAGGATGCAAGGAAGGTTTGTGACTGCTTTGGGTGTTTGAGTAAGGTAAACAAATTTCTACTTTCTCTCTTGCACTTTAAAAATTGTTGGGACTTGTTGATATTGTCGTTTGGCGGTTCAGTTGGGATTTAGAAGGAGATTGTGTTTGTGGCGGTGTGTTTTGTGCATACACTGGGTGAATTTTGTGTGGAGGAGTTGTTGTGAGTTGTGTTGAGTAAAATGACTACTAGGGGAAGAGATGTTAGAGGGGGTGACAATAAAAGAGGTAGAATCACATCCCAATCCGAAGTCCCAAATGATCCCCCTCCCCCTAATGCTTCCTTACCTTTTATGGGATTACTCCAATTGTCTTCCGCTCAAAAGAAAAAGTGGCAGAATTTGAAAAGTAGAAAATTCCAGGTCACCACCTTCCTCCATTTGCCGGTTTTAAGGGTTTTGGGTTTAGAAACCTTAGTTGGTGATTTGATGAACCAAGCCGGGTTGGGAACTTTCTTGGGGAAAAGAGCGAATACTTATTTGAGATATTCTCTTGAATTTCTTTCGACCTTGGAGGTAGGAAAGGGGACAAATGCCAATGCTATTCGGTTTCATCTTGATGATGTAGTTTATAGATTGACCTATGATGAGTTGAGGGAAATCTTGGGGGTTGACCAGCCGAGGGGAGATTGGTTGGATGCTGATGGGGCTAGCTGCTTTTTCTTTACAGAGCTCACGGGGTTGCCTTGCACTAAAAAATTCCTTAGGGCTATTTCTCTGTCTCACCCGGCGTGGAAGTTGTTTTATAGAGGGTTAGCTATGACTTGGTTGGCAAATGGGGAGCCCGCTCAATTGAATCTTGCTATGGTGAATCTCTTGCGCACAGGGTTGAGGAGTTTTCAGGCGATTCCCGACTGGGTAGATATTTTTGTGAGGAGATGTGAGGCGTTTGCCCTTACCAAAAAGGGCAACATTTCTGTAGGGGGGATGATCTCTTTGATTGCTGCAGCTTGTGTGGGAGAGTTAAAGCCCGAGGCGGTAAAGTTAATGGGGGGCAAGAGTGTTTATACGAGAGACTGGCTTGTGCAATATGACAAGTTTGCGAGGGACCCGAGGGGGGCGGACGACTTGTCCTTATTATTTGAGTATGGTAATCCCAGGAGGACGGTTACTTGCACGATGGGAGCCACATTTCCGAGTGGCACACAGGCCAGGCAGTGGCGTATGCCCGGTGTTGAGGATGAGATGGATCATGTTGATGAGGGGGATGATGAGGATCAGGAGCAGGAGCAGGGTGGTCACGATGAAGGAGAGCGGAACCAGGGCCAACAGGGCTCTTTTAATCAGTGGGATGAGATGAGGGTGTTTATAGATGAGCAGCATGGGAGATATGCCTATAAGGACAGGAGGACCCAGGATAGATATGCTTATGAGGGTCAGAGGTTCATGAGTCGGGTAGCTTTTGAGGATAGGCGGTGGGCGGAGTATGGTGATACTTTAGAGGAGATACAGGACAGACAGATTGCGATAGATAGCCGCCAGCGACAGATGGAGTCCTGGATGATGCAGCAGCAGGGACCTTCCGCATATGTCCCTGTGTCAGATAAGCAGTATGCCAGTTTGTTGTCCCGTAGTGAGGCCCGTGAGATAAGGCGTGCATCTAGACGGACGCCTGCTCCTGGCGTGGGTTCTAGTTCGCAGTCACAGTCAGGTGGTCAGTGGCAGTATCCAGATTGGCAGTGGCAGACGTGGCAGTGGCCACCTCAGTGATGGTATTATTTTTCACTCTTTTACGCTTTTACTGTCCTAGCACTTTTATTGTTGCACACACATTGAGGACACTGTGTAGTTTAAGCGTGGGGGTATGGGGGATATTTCTATCTGTACAGTTTCTTTTCTTTGAAAATAAATTAAAAAAAATTGAAAAATGAGAGGCTAAGTGAAAACCCGAGAGGGCACTTAGGCAAAAGGAGAGAGTGTGTTTTTTAAAAAAAATAATAAAATAATAATAATAATAATAACAAATTTGAAAAAAAAAACGAGAGGCTAGGCACTACAAGAAACAAGAGTATTAGGGTCGGCCAAACGCCGTCCCATAAAGCCATTTTTCCGTCCTAAAAACTTTTAAGGACGGCATATAGGACGGGAACAAGGGGTCCTAAATAACATGCGTCCTAAATGCTATAGGGACCCCCGTCACCGTCCCGATTAGTTATTAAAGACGGTAAATACCCGTCCCTAATAAGGTAATGATAAGATCCAATATATCGTCAATATTACATCTCATTAATTAAGGTAATGATAAGATCCAATATATCGTCAATATTACATCTCATTAATTATCCAATTAAGGAAGTTTCATTCTCCGGCATGGTAAGGCAATGGAAGTTTTGGTCATTCATTTTGGGATTGTGGGAGTAATATCAAATTTGATAGTTTTTTGGTTATTCAATTTGGTATGGTGGGAGTAATAGTCATGAATAACGAACCTCAGGAGAAAGATCATATGCAATGGCATTAGTCCTCACCCCAGATAATAGCAACAGTGGATGATTCCTCCGTTGACCCTGTCATTATGAATTCCAACTTCAAAGAATTAGTAATCCAGTTATTTCAACCTACATTGTTTTCTGCAGTATAAATATAATACAATGTCTTCATTTCTAAATAATACAATGTCCAAATAGTAATTGAGCATCCTAACTGGCAGAAGTTTACTAGGAAGGATATTATTAATCAAAAACTGGAAGGGAACAATAATATGAAACATTTTCTTGAAATATATATTGAATAAATGTAAGTTTTAATCGCACTTATAATAAGAATTAAGTAATCAGACTGAACTATGCTTGCGTGAAATTGTCTTTGGACCACATACAATGGGAAAAAAAAAACCACATTCATAGATCAAAACCAATTCATTGAACATGTTAAAGGAGAAAATTGAAAATTAAAGCAGGGTTTGCACAATCATATTGAGGTGAAATTCACAATACATATACAAATCGAGAAACATCAGTAGCAAAAGAAGACAAAGAGAGATAGATTACCTAGATGCTTCACTCGAAGATTAAATCAATCCAACTGAGTACAAAATTACGCCGACAGGACCATAGCCGGAATACACGAACAGTACCAGAGCAGAATTACGCGAACAAGATGTCACCAAACAGCCGCAAAGAGGAAGAAAACTAGGGTTTACGGTAGTAGATTAAAACCTACTCACCTGTTCCGCTATAGAGAGAGAGAGAGAAAAATGGAGTCGGCGTGAGTAAACGAGGGAGAGGGAGACGTGGGTTTTGGTGGTTTTCTTTTTTCTATATTTAGTTTAATAATTTTGGGTAAAATTTGAGACTCCGGTAGCCGTCCCCAAATATTAAATCAATTTGGATTTTTGCATCAGTCTTAATTAGCCGGTAATAGGGACTATTTACTTTGTCCGACCCAAAAAACCTAGTCCCTAAAAATATCTTTTTTTGTAGTGAGGTGAAAACCGGAAACGGCACCTAGGCAAAAGGTGAGTGAGTGAAATTCTTTCTATCTGTTTATTCACCGATGTTGGAGTCATAAGGGGGGTTTGGAGTTTCGGGTTAGGATTTTTATCTTGGTGTAGGAGGCTTGGTTAGAGGAGATAGGTTAGAAATCCTCATTCATTCTGGAGTAATAAGGGGGCGTAGGAGTTTGTTTTCATGAGGTAGTTGTGAGGGATTAACACCCGAACAACTTTTTATTTTGAGGGATGATGTAGTGCGAGCCAAGCGTGGGGGAAACATAGGTCATTTTTAGTTCCCCTTGGCTTTTGTGTGTGAACTTAGCTTGGATACCGTTTTGTATTGGGAGTTGGTATCAAGTTAAAGTTTTTATTATTCATTGTTTATATTTTGGTGTTATAAGGAGACGGAGTTCTGTTACTCCGATGATTGTTATTTCTCTTTGGCTTGTGTTGGTGGATTAGGGGAGACTAGGAATCATTTACCATCCATGCATCTGTTTTTAGACCGGTGTTAGATTGGAGTTTAGGATATTACTCAGGGACGAGTAATGGTCTAAGCGTGGGGGTATTTGATGTGGCAGATTTTCACTATGTAATTCCTATGTTTCCGGTCTTATATTTTGTTATTTCCATGTAATTATCTAGGTTTGATGTATTTTTGAGTGATTTTATGTATGGTGAGGATTATGAGAGAAACTATGTGAATTGAGATAGTTTATGATGTAATTGTTTTTAGTCCTCAAAAGCAGCTCAAAGTCATCAAGTTTTACAACCATGGAAGTCAAGTCAAAGAAGTTCGGAAGCAAGCCAAGGAGTCGAGAGGAAAAAATGAAGAAAACAGAGATTTTGCTCCAGGGGACGAGTCGTCCCCCTTTGGCCTAACTATTCCCCAAAGGGGGGACGCTGGAATCAGGAAGGGGTGAAACCAGGGACGAGTCGTCCCCTACACCACGACTCGTCCCCATTGAAAGAAGACCAAGGGACGACTCGTGACCCTTGGGACGAGTTGTGCCCTGACGGGCTGACTGGCGTATTTTTGCAGTTTTAATTATTTTTAACGTATATTCTTTTCCTTTTTAGCTAGGTTTTAGGGAGGAAGTATAAATACTAACTCCTATCAGTATTTTAGGTTATCTTTTCTTCCCCTTAGCTTTTGAAAACAATATTGAAGCTTTTGAATCTCCATGGAAGGCTAGTTCTCCATTGCTTTGGATTTGTAACTTTTGAACCGTCTTGATTATCAATTGAGGTTTGACTTCTTTTTACTATTCTTCCCTAATTGCAATTTTGCTTGTGCTTATTTCAAATCAATTTCTAGGGTTTTGAGAAATTGATCAATCCCTTAATCCTTTTGATTGATTATTGCTAGATCTCCCTTTTATCGTGTCGGACTAGGGTTGTCATTGTAGCATCTTCGTTATTCATGTATGTGTCATCTTGAATGGTGATTAAAGTAAAATTGGCTTTAAATCTATTTGAAACAATAATAGATTAATTCCTTGATCTTCATCTCTTAGAATTTCATCAATTTATATTTAGAACCTTGATCGTGTCGGCTAGATTTTATTTATTAATTAGGGTTTTTAGTTGAGTGTGTCGCCGCTATTAACTACTATCAAAGAAGAGATAGAGATTTATTGTCTCGTGATCAAGTAATTAGGGGAAAGAAAGAAAGAATCATTCTGGTGATATTGATTGATAGACGGGGATAATTTTGCATGTCCAAGGTGTTCTTTTATATTATTATTTATAAATTAGATTTTAATTCCCGTCTTAGGATTTTAATCATTCAACAAACAAAAATCCCCCCCTTTCGTGTGTGACTTGATCGTTTGCAATACTGTTCCCTGAGATCGATCCTGGACTTTCACTATCTACATTATTAGGAGTCCTTGTAGTAATTTGTAGGTGTTGCGATAAGCCTACCAAATTTTGGCGCCGTTGCCGGGGAACGGTGTAATTATTTACGATCTTATTCTTTTCTTAATCTATTTCTTTTTCATTTTATTTCTTTTTATTTTAGTATTTGTGTTATCTGCTAAGTGATTTCCCCTGATCCCCTGTGGTGTGTAACCGTGCATGGTTCACACCCGTTCTACTAATAATTTACTTGTTTCGCTTGACCCAGAAATCGAAAGATCTTTCAGGAAAGGACGACAACAAAGCAGGAGAATCAAGGGGATATTATTAGCTGAAGAGATGCAGGACGGAGATAATAATGGTGGTGGTGGTGGTGAACAAGCAGTTCCACCACAGACTTTGAGGCAAAGGACTGCCCCGAATTGGAATGAGCAACCACATGCCGTCCAATTTCATGCCTTACCTACCGGGGTGACATTTGAGTTGAAGTCGGGGCTACTCAATCAGCTACCGCACTTCACAGGGATGCCCGGAGAGGATCCTAATCAGCACATATCTCAGTTTGTGCAAATCTGTCAGAGTATGAAGCCGGTGTCGATTCCGATAGAGCATCTATTATTGAGGGCATTTTCTTTCACACTGAAAGATAACGCGAACGGGTGGTATTATCACTTGCCCCCCAACAGCATCACGACATGGCAGCAGATGAAAGAAGTATTCCTGGAAGAGTTCTTCCCTCAGGACCAGATTAATGTAATGAAGAGGGACATCAACAATATGGAGCAAAAGGCAGATGAGACTCTTTACGACTACTACAATCGCTTCCACAAGCTTTGTAGGAGTTGTCCATATCATGGGTTTACTGAGGATCAGCTGATTGTCTATTTTCATGGAGGGTTGACCATTCAGGATAAGAGATTAGTGGATTCATGTTGTGGGGGAAGTATTTTGAATAAGACCACTGATGAAGCTAAAAAGTTGACCGAAGAGCTAGCCAAGAGCACAAGGACCCATGGCAAGAGGTCAAATGTGAGACAGGTTAACGCAGCGGTTTCTAGCAGCGGGTTGACCAGTAAGCTCGAGACAGATATGGAGGATCTTAAGGGTATGGTAAAGCAGTTGGTTCTGGGACAGACACCGAAGCAGTGTGGGATTTGCTATGACATTACGCACCCTACAGATTCATGCCCTTCGTTGCAGACGGGTGAGATGGAGGATGTCAATGCAGCTTGGTTTTGTGCAAGCAGGACAGAGACCGATGGGTAACACTTATAACCCCAACCTGGAGAAATCATCCTAATTTCGAGATGGGGTACAGTCGGCCAGAGAACCACCGGTGGTCGGGACATCAGTTTGGTAATCAGCAGGGTTATCAACAGCAGCAGTACCAGGGTAATCAGTACAACGCTTTTAGACCACCATTTGAACAGCAGCAGCCGCAGCAGCCGCAGCAGCAGGGACAGTCTATAGAAGATATGTTCCGTACCCTAGCTTAGAGTATGAGCACCTTTCTAGCAGTCTTCAGCAGTATCAGTAGAGGACCGATACGAGTATCAGCAATCTTCAGCAGTATCAGTAGAGGACTGATACGAGTATCAGTGGTCTGGAGAGACAGATGGGACAGATAGCAGATGCTGTGGGTAGGATGGAGGCTCAGAATTCGGGAAAGCTGCCTTCACAGACTGAACCGAATCCAAAGCAGAATGCATGTGCGATCACTCTTCGAAGTGGTAAGGAGTTGCATGATAGGGTAGTAGCAGAGGAACCGAAGATTGAGGTTGAGGTTTCAGAGCCAGTACACAAGGCACTGGATCAGACAAAAAGTGCACCAGAGGTTAAGGCTCCTGTATATGAGCCTGAGGTTCCATTCCCCGAGGCCTTGAAAGAGCATCGAAAGCCAGAGCCTGATAAGGCGATTTATGATACCTTCAAGAGGTTGGAGGTTAATATTCCTTTCTTGGATCTTCTTCAGACTGTCCCGAGGTATGCGAAGTTCTTGAAGGAGTTGTGTACTCTGAAGAGAAATCAGAAGGAGAGGAGTAAGAAGAAGGGTAAGGTTAGCGAGCACGTGTCTGCAGTGTATCAGCGGAAATTGCCTAAGAAGTGCAGTGACCCAGGGATGTTCGTGATTCCAGTTACTTTGGGGGATGCTTCTGAGCACAAGGCGATGTTAGACTTGGGGGCGTCAATCAACGTCATGCCCTATTCGATGTTTGAAACTCTGAAGTTGGGACCACTGCAGGACACTAGAGTGGTGATACAGCTAGCGGATAGGTCAAATGCTTACCCGAAAGGTTTGGTAGAAGATGTTCTTGTTAGAGTGGGGAAGATGATATTTCCCGCAGATTTCTATGTGCTAGAGATGGAGTCGGATCCAAAGGCTCCCATACTGTTGGGGAGGCCTTTTATGTCGACTGCTCGGACAAAACTTGATGTGGCTAATGGTTCCTTGACAATGGAATTTGATGGCCAAGTGATGGAGTTCAATATCTTTGACTCTATGAGATACCCTAAGGATACGGAGTCACTGTGTTTCATTGATGTGGTCGAGCCATTGGTAGAGGAGGTATTTGAGGTGTCTAGTGGAGATGATGATCTCAAGACCGCATTAGAGAATGCTTTGGGGTATGCTAGTTTGGAGTTTGACATCTCAGATTCGATGAAGGAAGCAGTTATGGGTCTTACAGAGAGTGCCATGTTTGCTACAGAATTGGGTCATGGTCACATGAAGTTAGAGGTTCCAGTGACGAAGCTTGTTCCATCAATAGAGAAGGCACCGGAGCTTGAGCTAAAGGTTCTCCCTGAGCACCTTAAGTATGTTTATCTAGGTGAGGGAGAGACGCTTTCGGTAGTGATTTCTAGCAGTTTGACTGAGGATCAAGAGAAGAGGTTGATTGAGGTGGTTTGGGAGCGAAAATCTGCGATTGGTTGGACTATTGCTGATCTCAAGGGCATTAGTCCATCTTTGTGTATGCACCGGATCAACCTAGAGGAGGGTGCGAAGCCAGTGAGGCAACCACTGAGGAGACTTAACCCGCCAATGATGGAGGCGGTGAAGAAGGAGGTCCTGAAGCTACTACAGATGGGGATCATCTATCCCATCTCCGACAGTAAGTGGGTGAGCCCCACACAGTGTGTGCCTAAGAGGGGCGGGATCACAGTCTCCCGTAATCAGAAGGGAGAGATGGTTCCAACCCGGGAGCAAATGGGGATTCGCGTGTGCATTGACCTCCGACGCTTAAATGAGGTAACTCTTAAAGACCACTTCCCCCTCCCCTTTATTGATCAGATGTTGGAAAGGTTAGCCGGAAGGGCGTATTTTTGTTTTCTTGATGGTTTTTCCGGGTATTTTCAAATACCTATTGCCCCGGAAGACCAAGAGAAAACTACATTTACTTGCTCTTTCGGCACTTTTGCCTATCGAAGAATGCCATTTGGATTGTGTAATGCACCTGGAACTTTCCAACGGTGCATGATGAGTATATTCTCCGATTTTGTGGAAAAGTTTATGGAAGTTTTCATGGATGACTTCACTGTCCATGGAGACTCGTTTGATGAATGCCTTGCTCATTTAGGACTAGTGTTGGATAGATGCATTGAAACTAATTTGATCCTAAATTTTGAAAAATGTCATTTTATGGTCGAGCAAAGCATCGTGTTAGGTCATGTTGTGTCAAAAAGGGGTATTGAAGTTGACAAAGCTAAAATTGATGTCATTTCTTCACTTCCTTACCCTACCAACGTGCATGAAGTTCGGTCATTTCTTGGTCATGCCGGGTTTTACCGGAGGTTTATAAAGGACTTTTCAAAGATTGCTTCACCTCTATGCACTTTGTTGCAGAAAGAGGTTGATTTTAATTTTGATGATAAATGTAAGCAATCTTTTAATGAGTTGAAGTCTAAGTTGACAACCACCCCCATTATTCAAGAACCTGATTGGTCTCGTCCCTTTGAGATCATGTGTGATGCTAGTGATTATGCCGTGGGGGCAGTTTTGGGTCAAAAAGTGGAACGTGCCTCGCATGTGATTTATTATGCGTCTATGACCTTGAATGGGGCACAAAAAAATTACTCCACTACAGAAAAAGAGATGTTGGCGGTAGTCTTTGCACTAGAAAAATTTAGGTCCTACTTGTTGGGCACTAAAATTATTGTTTACACCGACCACGTTGCTCTTAAGTACTTGATGTCTAAAAAAGAGGCTAAACCGAGACTCATTCGGTGGATTCTCTTGTTGAGTGAGTTTGATATAGAGGTGAAGGACAAAAAGGGGGATGAAAATTTTGGTGTCGATCATTTGAGTCGCCTTGTTATGGAGGAGGACAAGCCTTATAAACAAGTCCCAATCCGGGGTGAGTTTCCTGATGAGGCTCTTTGGGCAGTTAATTCAGCGGCTCCTTGGTATGTGGACTTGGTCAATTTTCTTGTCTCTAATAAATTCCCTCCGGGGATGTCAAAATCTGAAAGAGACAAAGTCCGTAGTGATGCCAAGTATTATGTGTGGGATGAGCCCAACTTGTGGAGGCATTGTGCCGACCAAGTCATTCGAAGGTGTATTCCCGATAGTGAGGTGTCCTCTGTTCTGAAATTCTGTCATGAGCATGCGTGTGGTGGTCATTTTGGTATGAAAAAGACCGCTAGGAAAGTATTGGAGTGTGACTTCTTTTGGCCAACTTTGTTCCGGGATGCGGCCACTTTTTGTCAGTCGTGTGATAGGTGCCAAAGGGTTGGTAATATTGGGCGACGGGATGAGATGCCACAACATTACGTCTTAAATTGTGAGATTTTTGACGTTTGGGGAATCGACTTTATGGGTCCTTTTCCCAATTCATTTGGCTTCTTGTACATCTTGTTGGCGGTTGACTATGTTTCCAAGTGGGTTGAAGCAATCCCTACCCGCACTGATGATTCAAAAGTGGTGGTTAACTTCCTTAGGAGCAACATTTTGTGTCGGTTTGGGATGCCGAGGGCCATTATTAGTGATAGGGGAACACATTTTTGCAATAAGACAGTCGAAGCTCTAGTCAAGAGATATCACATCACCCATAAGGTGTCGACTGCTTATCACCCCCAAACAAATGGCCAAGCCGAGGTGTCCAATAGAGAGATAAAATCCATCCTTGAAAAAACTGTGAACCCGAATAGAAAGGATTGGAGTCAAAGGCTTGATGATGTGTTGTGGGCCTATCGGACTGCATACAAGACACCAATTGGTATGTCACCATATCGGTTGGTGTTTGGTAAACCTTTCCATTTGCCGGTTGAGCTTGAGCACAAAGCCTATTGGGCGATCAAAAAGTTCAACTTGAACTTGGAGGGTTCCGGTGAGGAGCGAAAATTGCACTTGAGTGAGTTGGATGAGATTAGGAGAGATGCGTATGAGAATAACCTCCTTTATAAGGAGCGAGCGAAGATTTGGCACGATAAAATGATCATTAGAAAGGACTTTAAGGTTGGTCAAAAAGTCCTTTTATTTGATTCCCGTCTCCGGTTGTTTCCCGGAAAGTTAAGGTCGCGGTGGTCCGGACCTTTTATTGTGAGGGAGGTATATCTGCATGGTGCGGTTGAGATTGGTAGTCTCTCCGGAGACAAGGTTTTAAAGGTAAATCGTCAACGTCTAAAATTGTATCATGATGGCGTGGGAATAAATGAGGATATGGAGGTGCATTATCTCCAAAATCCTAATTATGAGTAGACCTTCTTTCTGAGTCTTGTCAAGGACTTAAAATTTGATGCTAGCCGGGGGCTTACCTGGCGTTTGGTCTAGCTAAAGACGGTAAAGAAGGGCGGCTAACCGGGAGGCAACCCGGGATTTAATCATCATTCTTAGTTTTTTATTTTTGTTGTATTTTATCTTTTTCATCATGAATTGAATTGGTGCTACTAAGGGTATTTGTTTTAGTGGTGTTGTGCAGGGAGTAGCAAGGGAGAAAGGATCAAAGCCTGGGCCTGTTCTAAAAAAAAAAATTGCAAAAAGCAGCTGGAACAGGCCAAGGGACGACTCGTCCCAGCTATAACCAACTATTCCCCAAAGGGGGGACGCCAGAATCTGTGGGGAGTGTAAGGGTGGAAGACTCGTGACCCTAGGGACGACTCGTCCCCTGGGCCTTTGAAAAAAATTTTAGAAATTCAAGGGTTTTAAAACCCTTCAGCCGTCGTCCCTTCCTTCTCCCAGTCGTGCCTTCTTCTTCTTCTTCTCTCTCTCTCTACAAACAAATCCCTAAATCCACCATTTCCACCCACCAAATCCACCATCCTCCCCCCTTACGACCAAAACCTTCACTCTCCTAGTGAGGGACCTTCCGCATATGTCCCGTAGCAGGGACCTTCCGCATATGTCCCTGTGTCAGATGAGCAGTATGCCAGTTTGTTGTCCCGTAGTGAGGCCCGTGAGATAAGGCGTGCATCTAGACGGACGCCTGCTCCTGGCGTGGGTTCTAGTTCGCAGTCACAGTCAGGTGGTCAGTGGCAGTATCCAGATTGGCAGTGGCAGACGTGGCAGTGGCCACCTCAGTGATGGTATTATTTTTCCCTCTTTTACGCTTTTACTGTCCTAGCACTTTTATTGTTGCACACACATTGAGGACACTGTGTAGTTTAAGCGTGGGGGTATGGGGGATATTTCTATCGTACAGTTTCTTTTCTTTGAAAATAAATTAAAAAAAAATAAAAAATTGAAAAATGAGAGGCTAAGTGAAAACCCGAGAGGGCACTTAGGCAAAAGGAGAGAGTGTGTTAAAAAAAATAAAAAAAATAATAATAATAATAAATTTGAAAAAAAAATGAGAGGCTAGGTGAAAACCGGAAACGGCACCTAGGCAAAAGGTGAGTGAGTGAAATTCTTTCTATCTGTTTATTCACCGGTGTTGGAGTCATAAGGGGGGTTTGGAGTTTCGGGTTAGGATTTTTATCTTGGTGTATGAGGCTTGGTTAGAGGAGATAGGTTAGAAATCCTCATTCATTCTGGAGTAATAAGGGGGCGTAGGAGTTTGTTTTCATGAGGTAGTTTTGAGGGATTAACACCCGAACAACTTTTTATTTTGAGGGATGATGTAGTGCGAGCCAAGCGTGGGGGAAACATAGGTCACTTTTAGTTCCCCTTGGCTTTTGTGTGTGAACTTAGCTTGGATACCGTTTTATATTGGGAGTTGGTATCAAGTTAAAGTTTTTATTATTCATTGTTTATATTTTGGTGTTATAAGGAGACGGAGTTCTATTACTCCGATGATTGTTATTTCTCTTTGGCTTGTGTTGGTGAATTAGAGGAGACTAGGAATCATTTACCCTCCATGCATCTGTTTTTAGACCGGTGTTAGATTGGAGTTTAGGATATTACTCAGGGACGAGTAATGGTCTAAGCGTGGGGGTATTTGATGTGGCGGATTTTCACTATGTAATTCCTATGTTTCCGGTCTTATATTTTGTTATTTCCATGTAATTAGCTAGGTTTGATGTATTTTTGAGTGACTTTATGTATGGTGAGGATTATGAGAGAAACTATGTGAATTGAGATAGTTTATGATGTAATTGTTTTTAGTCCTCAAAAGCAGCTCAAAGTCATCAAGTTTTACAACCATGGAAGTCAAGTCAATGAAGTTCGGAAGCAAGCCAAGGAGTCGAGAGGAAAAAAAATGAAGAAAACAGAGATTTTGCTCCAGGGGACGAGTCGTCCCCCTTTGGCCTAACTATTCCCCAAAGGGGGGACGCTGGAATCAGGAAGGGGTGAAACCAGGGACGAGTCATCCCCTACATCACGACTCGTCCCCATTGAAAGAAGACCAAGGAACGACTCGTGACCCTTGGGACGAGTCGTGCCCTGACGGGCTGACTGGCGTATTTTTGCAGTTTTAATTATTTTTAATATATTTTCTTTTCCTTTTTAGCTAGGTTTTAGGGAGGAAGTATAAATACTAACTCCTATCAATATTTTAGGTTATCTTTTCTTCCCCTTAGCTTTTGAAAACAATATTGAAGCTTTTGAATCTCCATGGAAGGCTAGTTCTCCTTTGATTTGGATTTGTAACTTTTGAACCGTCTTGATTATCAATTGAGATTTGACTTCTTTTTACTATTCTTTCCTAATTGCAATTTTGCTTGTGCTTATTTCAAATCAATTTCTAGGGTTTTGAGAAATTGATCAATCCCTTAATCCTTTTGATTGATTATTGCTAGATCTCCCTTTTATCGTGTCGGACTAGGGTTGTCATTGTAGCATCTTCGTTATTCATGTATGTGTCATCTTGAATGGTGATTAAAGTAAAATTGGCTTTAAATCTATTTGAAACAATAATAGATTAATTCCTTGATCTTCATCTCTTAGAATTTCATCAATTTATATTTAGAACCTTGATCGTGTCGGCTAGGTTTTATTTATTAATTAGGGTTTTTAGTTGAGCGTGTCGCCGCTATTAACTACTATCAAAGAAGAGATAGAGATTTATTATCTCGTGATCAAGTAATTAGGGGAAAGAAAGAAAGAATCATTCCGGTGATATTGATTGATAGACGGGGATAATTTTGCATGTCCAAGGTGTTCTTTTATATTATTATTTATAAATTAGATTTTAATTCCCGTCTTAGGATTTTAATCATTCAACAAAAAAAAAATCCCCCCCTTTCGTGTGTGACTTGATCGTTTGCAATACTGTTCCCTGAGATCGATCCTGGACTTTCACTATCTACATTTTTAGGAGTCCTTGTAGTAACTTGTAGGTGTTGCGATAAGCCTACCAGTTGACCTTATGTGCTTACTTTATGTCTTTGATTTCTTATGTTAAGTTAAGATGGTTGTGAAATAATTTTAAAGCCTTAGGATTAAATGGAAATAAGTTAAAGTATTTTGTTGAAGTATAGTAATTGAAAATAAAATATGAGTAGTAGGTTGTCCTTGTGTAGAGGAGAGAAGTAGAGGGTTTAATTTCCTTCCTTAGAAATTGAGGGGCTTAATTGAGTAAAGTGGAAAGATGGCATTTATGTTAGTCAAATTAGCCTATGCCTCTCCTTTTTCCCTCACCTCTCTTATTCAACCTCCCCATACTTCCTCCATCTCTTTCCTTCTTCCTCCTCCATTTCCTCCATGGAAAACCTTCCTCCAATCTTCTCCTTATAAAAATCCTAATAAATCCAACTCCTTCTCATTTTTCGATCCGTTGGCATATTCTTGTTCGGGGTGACGAGGGGAGCACATCAAGCTAGGAAAATCGTTGTTCCATCTCATATTGCTAAGGTGAGTTATTATGACTTCCCTTCAAATACTTTCTCATGAAATATTTGATGTTGGTATTGTTTGTTGAATTGATTGTTTGGTATATTAGAACACTTTCTTGGAGTTGAGAGTTGATTAATGACTTAAATATAAGGTTGTGGTTCATGGAAGTTGATCAAAGGTAAAGGAGGATGGTAATTGTGAAGTAAGGAGGTTAGACATGAATTGTGATAGTGAAATGTGAGAATTAACTAAGTGAAAGGTTTAGGTTTATCTTATTTGGTTGGCATGGATTTTGAGTACTAAATTGATACTAGTTAGTGTTGGGATTGGTTTGGAAGAGGTATAAAATGGTTAGAGGAATTCAGGCTTGGGCGGTCGCCCATGTGGAGCTGAGCGGCCGCCCATCTGTCCAGCTTCTTGGCCTTCAGTTTTCCCCAGCTTGGGCGGTCGCCCATGTGTGCTTGGGTGGTCGCCCATGTACCTTGAGCGGTCGCCCATATACTCCTGAGCGGTCGCCCACTTCGACAGAAACTTCACCCCTTTGTGATCCTTGCTTGGGCGGTCGCCCATACTACCTTGGGCGGTCGCCCATGACATCAGATATCTCCCCAGCTTTTCTTCCTTTCTGATTTCCACAAAAAACCACTCATAACAACTCTTGACTATATTTAAAGTAAAATAAACCTAATCTACCTAGGATATAAATGAATCCTCTTTAACTTAGGTTAAAGTAGAATACTTTAGCTACACAATGACTCTAACTTGGTAAATTGAGCTTGGACCTTTATAGAGGCCATGTATTGTTGTATATTGACTATGTAGGGTTGGTTGATAATACTTTGTTGACTTACTTGAACCCATATTCATTGATTTCACTATGTATAGTGTATTAAATAAATGTTGCACTATGGTATTGGTTGACATGAGTATAATTTACCATCTGGTTATATTTCTTATCCCTTTTGTGGATTTTATTTCAAGTAACTAGTATGTGCTTGAACTTGCGTTAATCAGCTGATGTTTGGGGGTATAGCTGTAAGTACCCCAATCTGGATCACCCCCTTTCAAACACACGGGAAACACCGCAGACTCATCCACGCAGTCTCAGAGACCTCTCTCACTCAAAACCCTCTCAAAACCCTCTCAAACCCCCAACCAAACCAAGGGAGGAGCCTTCCTGGGATAAAAAGGGACAAAAGGACCTTTTGGGAATTTTCAGGAAATCAGAAAAGCAATTAAGGTCCGTACGGACCTCTTTGTGTCAATGATTACTAAATCTCCTTAAAGTCCACAATATTCCCTCAAATCCCGGAAGAAATGATTACTCCCCTGCAGAGTTGGTCCGTACGGACCTCTTTGCATGCAAGATGGTCCGTACGGACCTTATTGCTCGGGGACACCATCATTCCGAATATTCACCATCATTGCAGATTCCCTCAAATCGAGGAAATCCAAAATTACGGATAACCAAGAAGGTCAAAGTACGGACCTCTTTGCTCACGAAATTTTTACTATAAATAGAGGGCTCCCCCTCCTCATTTTCACACACCTCCCTCTTCTCTCTTCCTCCCTTAGCCTTCCTCGCTCCCCCTAAGTCCTCTCGAGGCACTCCCGGCCCCTTTCGGATCCTTCGGAGGCCTTCCGAGCTCCCTTGTGGTGCTCCGAAGCCTCCCCGAGCGCTCGAGACGCTCCCGCGCTGCCGAGGCACTCTCGAGGTACTCTGAGGCCCCTCGTGGTACTCAGAGGCCTTGCACAGTCTTTCCACGGTGTCCGGCTCTTTCCGAGTCAAACCGACGATCCCAAACCACGCCGAAACTCTGCCCGAGTGACTCCACTGCCACCACAACGCACGCCGAACCTCTGCCCGAGTGATCCCGAGCGATCCCCACGCACGCCGAAACTCTGCCCGAACACGGCCTACAACCTCAACTCACGCCGAAACTCGTCCGCGAACCGGTCCCTCCCGAAGCAATCCCGATCCATACCGGAACGCTACTTCGACCTCAAACACTATTCCCAAGCGGAAGACAGACACGAACCAACATTGGTAAGGCTTCCTTCCCGTACTATTTCAATACATTTCCATACATAGCATACAATGTAGACATCCGATACAGCATGCATTTTTAAAAGCACACACACACACACACAACATTTAAAGGATATTAGGGGTATCCGAAAGACTCGTTCTACGAGGCTACTCGGGTGAGCTCTAATATTCTAATATTCTCTTCCCGGGAGTCATCGACCTCCGAACTCAAAATCTCATCACACAAAAACGGTTTAAAATTATCTTTAAAGCGATGCCCTTTTTCAATGTTTTGGGCTTAATAAAAACGGCGTGGCGACTCTACAAATGCGAAAACAAACGGCGAGACACCTCCAGCGCGAAAGACGCCGGATCGGGCCGAGGCCTGCTCGAATCCGGGCTATTTCGGTTGGCGACTCTGGAAATTTTGTTTTAAAAAAACTTTTAAACAAAACAAAAGATTTTTAAAACGATGATGAGGGTCAAACTTTCATTTTACCCCTTCCTTTAACTATTGTGTGTGTGCACGTGCTTCGTTTTTATTTTACAAAAAAAAATAAAAATACAAAAAAAAAATGCATCAATATACATCTGTGCATACATTTAAAATTCTTCAAAAACTTCTGTTTTACTCAGAAAAAGAATTTTAGAGACCGCACACTACGCGCACTGCTGCCTCGGTTACACCGCACTCTACTCACACTGCTGCCTCGGTTACACTGCACACTACGCGCCTTCTTTGCCTCGGATACACCGCACACTACAACCCTTAACCGGAGTGGTCTCGGTTGCGGTCCGTTTGGTCTTCCTAGGCCTCTTGGGCGCGCACGGGATCATTCCAAACATCCCATCCTAGCCTGCGTCAACCCCACACGTTTGAGTCTTGAGTCACACTCTGTCCGGACTCGGTTGGTTTTACCCGGTCAGGTGTCATACGGCCTGGATACATATACCATGCCGGCCATTTTACGAGTCAAGGCTCGGAACTCGAGATCCCTTGCGCAAGCAAAGCGATGAAAGGTCATGCTAAAATCTTGACTGATCTTGATTTCGGCTACACCTGCATAATGATCCGTCCCGGATATACATCCATGCTCGCATGACACCATGTCATCACGCCTTTGATACGTCGGCCATGACGATATGACCCGGCCAACGCCTAACGTCACGAGATCCCTTGCGCAAGCAAGGCAAAGAGAAGGTCATGCCGAGACTCTTGACACGATCTTGACTCGGTGGCGGCTCGGTTCACTATTCACATGGCTAACGCATCAAAACGAACATGACAGGCTCGGTCCTTAGGTTCGATTTTCTTTTAGGCCGGGTGGAAACCGCTTGCACTATAGGACCCTCGCACAGGGTACATCCACCCTGGGATGTCGAAATACGGGTGCAAAACGAGGGGCTTATAGCCGCACGGATGGTCTCCACTCCACCCGGGATCTAGCATAGTTGCGAAAAGAAGAGCAATCTTTTCCAACCTACCTAGGATTACGAGAAAACATGTTTTAAGTAAATTAAAACAACAAAAAATCAAAAATAAAAGAAACGGAAACCGCATGCCACGTGAGCTTTCCCCTTCTATCTGTTAGGCCATTCCCGTGTCTAAATCCTTGCCCGTCACCCCTCCGGCGAACCGAGAGTGGTTGAGAATACTGGAAGCCGCCTTTTCGGTATCGAGGTCACGAGTCCGATAGCCCTTCCAGCTTCAACGGTCCGCACCGTCCGATACTCCCCATGACGGGATCACTGGATAACAAAGTAGAGGGAAATGGAACCCCGCCACTAAGGAACCTCCAGACAATGGAGGAGGTGCTGCGAGCCTTCGAAACCATCAAGAAGCGCCAAGAGGAGCGCAAGCTGGATCGTAGACACCTGCGTCTTCGAGGAACAATGTCGCGGTTCCCCTGACTGATGGAACCTTTGTTCTCATAGAAGACGAAGACATACCGGCTCCCGGTTTCTCAAAGCTATCGCGGGCCCCGCCTCCGCCAAGCTACGAGATCCCAGCAACGCAGCGGCTCTCGCTCAAAGCTCCCCTCCGGCATCGGTCAGCGGCTCCGACATGCCCGCCTCGGATCGATCAGGTTTCCGGCTGCGCACATCAAGCTCGGTACCAACGGCACACATACGTGCACTCCGCCGTATCCCAATGCATCTCGGTATCCCCAGGATTCAATCCTTTGCCTCTATACGAGCCTCGCAACCACAATCAAAAGTCCCCATTCTTACCGGGGACGGGCATCCCGAGCGGATATCCCGACATCTCCAAGTTTGCCACACTGCAGTCTACGCCGGTGGGGCTAACGAATCGTTTCCCAGGTTCCCAAACACAACCCTTAGCGGACCTGTGCAATCACGCCTCAACTTGCACCCCCGGGGTATGGGTTGGTATACACTCAACTACCTCCCAAGACTCCCGAATGGCGATCCCATCGCCTAATCCACCCCCATCTTCGGTGTCCGTCCACGAAAACGGTAACCCGCCTCGGGCAAAGTGATCCTCGCATAGCTTGGTTGATCGAACGGATGAAAGACATGCAAGGCAAGCTAGCTAGTTCTCGGAAGGACTTCCTCCCTGCCTGCTGATCCGAACAAAGTGGTCCCTCTCCCTCCAAAGTTCGGGATGCCTGAAATGGAAAAGTTTGACGGAACAGAATGCCCAAAAACCCACATCGACACCTACGTCACAGGTATGAGAGCGAAGGCGGCAACCCCTCAACGAGATGGCGGATCATTTTCGGCATTCCCTCAAATCCACAAAGACTAAGGTGGTTCCTCGATGTGAAGCGAGAAAACCGCTCCACGTGGGATCGAGATCGGTGAAATCTTTACGGAAGTACCGCGCCAATCTTGAATGGGAAACAAACCGCCATGACACCTGCAAGCCACCGAACAAAAGGATGACGAACCGAGTGGGCGAGTTCTACAAAAGATGGGCTGGAAGCTAAGCGAGATAATGGATCCACTTTCCGAAGAAGAGCGAGATGGACATCTTCCATTCCTGCCTCAAGCCGTCTTTGAGAACCTTGATCGGCCACCATTTCTATCCGAGATCTCCGTGCCATGGTCAACGCGGGACAAAATTTGAAAAGACCTTGAGTCTTCAAAAGGCAACGACAACCCCCGCCTCATCCTACCGCTATCGAACAAACACAGCAGCTTCAACTCCTGCGCTGACCAAAGGAAAGGAAACGGCCAGAACAGTGCACCTACATTCGAACGGAGCTCAAGTAAACCGCGATCGGGCGGCCCCGAAGAATAGCAATCCCCTCGCTTCCCGCGGTTCCGGCATTTTGATAACTGGAAATGCCCTTGGAGTCAAGTATTTGAAGCTTTGGTGAAGCGAAATCTTCTCAAACCACTCGAGAATTTCCAGCACCGAAGACCCTCAGGCCAACATGGATATGAGCAAAGCTGCGCCTTCCATAACTACCCGGCCACACCAGACAATTGCTTCGTACTCGCGAGGTGATTCGGGGGCTCATTGAGGAGGGAAAATTGGAACGCCCTCGTGGTCCCGATACCAGTGGAAATCCATTCCCCGAACGACGGGGTAAACTCAATAGCCGATTGACGAAACTCCAGCGAGAGCGAGACTCCTGCAATTTCCGAAACCGTCGACATCTTTGTCCGCTATATTTGGGAGCGTGAAACAAGAGTCAAAAGGTCTCGTGACCAGGAATTCCGACAAGAACGCCCGAGGGCCACTTGTCTCCCTACGATCTTTGCCCCGACCAGAGGCATACGAATGGATGGATCGAACGTTCCCCGAGACGAGGCGAGTCCAGCGGTAGCACGGGAAGCGGTTTAGCCTTGCGACGATGACTTGCCAATATGTGAGAATCGGCACAACGAAGCCCTCCTCATCCTCATAAAGATAGAGATGTTCTTCCTCCCGAACGTCTTGATTGATAACGGCTCCGTGATCAACATCATCGCTTTGAGCACTTGAAAACGACTCCGCATCGACCGTTCTCGATAAGGCCTTCACCTCGGGTGTCAGAGCCTACGATTCCTTTGCCACGACCAATCGTAGGAGTCATCAATCCGAGAATCAATTCGACGTACAATTGGAGTCGGTAGAGTTCCAAGTCGTGGAAATCGAAACCCGCCTTCTACGCTTTGTTGGGACGGCCTTGGATACATCGGATGAAAGCCGTATCATCTACCTTCACCAATGCGTGAAATTCATCAATGCCAATGGAGCAATCGAAGTGATCCGCGGAAGCGATGCGGTGGCGGTGCTTGGCCCGCAAGCTATGACCCGGAAGAAGAAGGTCCGACATGACCGAATACTCTTCCCCGAGATGATTCTCCTACCTGTCCCGCTACGAAGTGGATCCTTACATCCACGCTCTAAGCCGCGACATTTGGAAATCGAAGAACTCGTATGGGACAGGATGACAACTACGACATATGCGTGAAGAATGCTTGAGAGAGGATCGAGAAATGGACGCCCTAATGGAGATTGATCGAGGAGTAGACCCTACTTCGCAAGAAAACCCTCTTTGCAAAGCGGCTCATCATCGATCCCCGGTACAAGACAACCCTCTAGCCGACACTCTCGGATCTTACGGGGACAGCCATCATAGCCTAGTTCAATTGACATTCCGGTGTCCGAGCTTGGACGAGCAATGGCGCAAACCTCCTCGAAGGCTTAATCGGGGAAGGAGATATAGCATGCCCGCTCGAATCGGACATTGTAAACGTCGTCCGAGCAAAGATCCCGAGATAAAGAAGCGAGATTCTATGAAAGTGATCAACATCGGCAAGAATCCACTCCGAATCGGCGAATGCTTCGCCCTCCTAGAAATAGCTCTCGGCGACTTCTATCATCAAAAACCCCAGGTGTGGCAACACTAATGGAGGGACATCATCGGGGAGCGACCAAAAACCTCACGCGATACGGTTTGAAATCGACCGCATGCAAGCTACTTTCGGGACTCATGTACGAGGAAGATTGGCCACACGAACCCAGCCACTCCTACAGAGCTACGGCCGTCAGAGTAATGAAGCCTGGTCGATCCCTGGTCGCACATAGTCTGGCTTCGAGTCTTGTTGTCTGTCTATTCACATCTTTTGAGTCTTTTGACGGCTTTACGCCGACGATTGTGAATCTTTGGTCAACAATGTACGGTCTTCACGCTTTGATAAAAGGTCAGACCTTCCTAAAAAATCATTTCATTGCATCTTTAACAAATGATGGCATTAACTAATCAAAACAGTTAAATTCATCTATACAAAAGGCAAACACATTAATTAAATAAATGCATCAAGCAAACATTTAAGCATGTTGTCAAGCGAGAGAAAAACCGGGCCCAGCTGAGAAGGTTTTAATCACAGCGATTTGCAAGATTCTTTGAAGGCGAGAGACGCAAGTTCGACGCCATTTCGGCCTGAAACCGGATCTTCCCACACCTCGGGCGGAAACCACCTTCATGAACAAGGAAGACCCACACACGAAGGGATCAAAACCAAGAGCATCGCTGGCCCTAAAACGCCTCGCCTCTCACTTCGTCATCCTCGGGGACATCTTTATACAAGAAACGGCTTACCGCGGGCCGCTCCTACGGCTGCGTCGGCCAAGAAGAAAGCTGACAGTTCATGAACGAAGTCCTACAATAGGGAGCTTGCGGTCCCAGCACATGAATGCAGCCACGTGCACGAATCATTCTCAGAGATGAGGCTACTACTTTGGATCTCCGTGGAGCGAGATTGCATCCACTTTGTCAGAAAATGCTGCGACAAGTGCCAAGCGGTTCCTCCCGGCCTCAATCATCTGCCCCACGATCTCTCTTGCATGAGCTACGCCTTGGCCGCTTTGCCACTTGGGGAAATTGACGTCATCGGGAAAATCGCTCAGCCGAGCGACAGCAGTCGCTTGAAGTTCACATCGCTTAGTGGCCATCGACTACTTCACCACGAATGGAGTCGAAGCCAAGTCCTGGTGCTCGCCTCCAAGAGAGGTCGCGCATTTCCTCAGAAAACATCATGCATGCTTGGATACTGGTGTATCCCCGAATGAGGTCATATCGGACAACGTGACTCACACTTCGAAGGGGATTCGACCGGGCGTGGCCGGGCCGAATTCAAGATCCACGCGCACTGAAATCTTCTCCTCTAAACCCGACCACAAACAAACGCGCGCGGTGGAAACGATAAGCAAAACCCTCGAACGGATCATCCGAAAAATGACCACCAGGGACGGGTGGCGAGAAAGGCTGCACCTTGCACTTTGGGGCTACGTGGCACATCGGTCAGGAACTGGCCGCGGGAGAAACCCCGTTTGCCACGACTACGGGATGGAAAGCGAGTCCTTCCCGTCGAGCTAGAAATTCCCTCACTCAGAGTCTTCTGTGAAGAAACTATTGACATCCAACGAAGTCGAGATGGCTCAGAACGAAGCGAGCATGGCCAATTGGCTCACGCTAGACGAGCGACGACTAAAGGACCGCCATGGAACACGGTCCAGGAGCCTATCAAAGCGGGATATGGCTAGAACGCCGACAAAGAAAGTCGAATCCAGAGACATCGGGGAAGGTGACCTTGTACTCGAAAAGAAAAGCCTCCCCACTCGAACC